>JARKIA010000685.1:0-21275 GCA_029289565.1 Mycena galericulata
GCTCCAGAACACTAGGCAGGCTCTGTAGACGGTGAGGGTGAGCCGCGGATGTGCGGGCAAATAGTTCATATCCACCGAGAAGATACACCCATCCTTGGACACAACAAGGAGTCCGATATTCGAGAGGTGATATCCTGAGAACACACGAACAGATCGTTCAACAGTTCAAAATCCACAAGGCACACAGCACTTTGTGGAAAGGAAGTAAGCAAGAAATGAAGTCGTGCGCATCCTGGTGCGCTAAAGTAAGGATATTCGGCGGCCGCTTACGTTGTACGGAAACGCGCCGGATATTGCTCCATGGGTGGCACTAGAATTCCGCGTTCTGCGCGATGATCGTGAAGGCCGCGCAAGTGAGTTGTGCAGTGAAATCTGGCAAGATCGAGTCCAGGATACTCGTGCGACTCGGAGGCGCGCATCTCTTGCGCGATGGAAAGATTGTACTTGGCACGTGAAAGGAGAGACGAGGTGCCACCAGTTCCATGTGGCGCACGGGCCCGGGGCTAGAATGAAGAGGAAGGTGCATTGGGATCCGAGGGAGAGACAAAAACGGAATGATTCCCGCACAAATACCAGATACTGAGATACATACACGGTGGGAAATGCGCCGGAGGGCAGGCGCAGCAGGATTTCGATCGCCTTCCGAGGCTGGTACTGGACGGCTGTGTCCGGGAGATGGAGCTTGTGGCGAGGAGACTGTGATACGAAGTGATACGGGCATTGTATACGGGAGAAAAAGGGACGCAGGGTCACTGGTATCCGCCCTCGTACCGATCCTCACTATTCGCGGATGCACTCGGTGTTAAAGCTGAGTTGTTGGGTGAGCGCCATCCGCGCGTTCGAGCACGAGAACCACCGATCGCGGTGGGCGTTGAACTTGAAACGAAAAAGCGGGATGGCACGTGGCTCGGCAATCAGCGGATCGATCTCCGGCGGCGCCTATGCGGCGCCTGCTCCCAACTTCCAAGCCAACTCCCACTGGTTGCCCACTGGGACGTCTGTCTCCCGTCCATTCGAACGGCGCCTTGCGCCAATGTCCCGGTGGATCTGGCTGTCTCCAATGCACCCCTTTAGATCTCGCAGTTATCCTGCCTCTTCGTGGCTTTGGCTCAGTGGAAACCTCTTCGGACTCGACGCTGTCTTTGTAGGCTATTCCCGCCAGCAGGATGGTTCTCTCAAATCCCCTCTCCACCAAATGTGTGCTGTCCGACTGGTACTTTACATTTCGTATCTCACCGGATGTCCCTCCGGCCCATCTCGACTCTGCACCACCACAAATGTCAGCGTCCCACTCGCTCTTATGACTCAATTGTACCGCTATTCCTCGGCGGTGGCGTACCACTTGAACTGTACCGCTACTTGTTCGAGGTCATACACCTTTCTGTAAGACCCGACTGCGATGTGGAGCGCCTCCGCTCTCAATAAAAGCCGAAGGAGGTTGGCAGCATCCCCGTTTGACTCGGGGGCGGGTCGTTTGTGTCTGACTGTAAACATTTTTTATCTTTGTCAACTTCACGACTATTTCCCACCTCGGCGTCTGCCCCATACATCTGGCAAACCCGGCTGACCTACGACTCAGGGGACTTGCCAACCAACTGGATTCCAGCGCTTCCCTGCTCTTACACCTGTCCCAGGTCTGTATTACACACCTAACACGACTCAGTGGCGGATGGCCGCATCTGCCACGTATACTCCGCTTGCAATATATCAGCAAGCAGACGAACCCCGTTCGACTCGGGGCTGGGTCCTTCTTTCAACCTTGAGTATTTTTTTCCCTTTCATTTCAATCGGCACTTTGTAACTTCGTCTAAGAATCCCACCGCTGTTTGGTGTCTTGCTTCTTCTGGTGTTTAGATTGATAATTCGGACTAGGCGATCTCTTTCACTGTGATCATACTCTCATTATGCTCGGGTAGGTTGCGGGCGTGCCTCAACAACAAGATGTACCAAAGAGTTCAGCTCCTATGAAAAATGCCCGAAATAACCAGGAAACAAAAATGTTCAGAATTATTAAAGTACCAATTGACCGCCATAGGATTCGAGCCTAGGATGAAGTTGGGAACAATTTGACTACAATTTGTTTTCACACATATGAAGGCCTGGATAGGATATTCCGCGGGATGCCCTCGAGGCCAAATTACACCTCCAAAAACTTGTTTGCCAATACTGATGGAAATGAGATCACTGGAAGAAGGGATTGATCGGACTCCCATGTTTGAAGAAGGCCGTGGTCCCAAATGCTTTGATAGGGCTGCAGCCAGAAGACATTAGTGTTGATAAGAGGAGCGAGAGCCCTTACAATCTGGATGACAATGGCAGGCAAAAACAATTCAGACTGATTTTAAGGAGGGAGGGGGAATGACACACTTCCTAGAGATAAGAAGGGAAGGGACAGTGAGTGAGGCAATGACAGGCAACAGAGGAAATGCACGCACTGGCTAGAAAGAATATGGCAAGGGAAAGTGAGCAAGGCAAGGACAGGTGACAGGGGACAAGCACACACTTCCTGGAGATGAGAAGGGGAGGGGACATGAGTGAAGCAAGGGTGGGTCACAGAGGAAAAGCATGCACTTCCTAGAGAGAGCAAGGGAAAATGAGCAAAGCAAGGATGGGCAACAGAGGAAAAACACGCACAAACTAGAGACAAATAGGTGAGGGAAAGTGAGCAGGTGAGGACAGGTGGCAGAGGAAAAGCACGCACAAGCTGGAGAGGGCGAGGACAGGTGAGTGAGGCAAGGATAGGTGACAGAGGAAAAGCACACACTCTCTAGAGGTGAGAGGGCGAGGGAAAATGAGTGAGGCAAGGATGGGGAACAGAGGAAAAGCACGCACTCTCTAGAGATGAGATGAGAATGCAAAGGAAAGTGAGTGAGGCAAGAACAGGCAACAGAAGGCACATACTTCCTAGAGACAAAAAGGCGAAGGAAAGTGAGTGAAGCAAGGACAGGTGACAGAGTAAAAGCACACACTCTCTAGAGATGGGAAGGCAAGGGAAAGTGAGCAAGGCAACGATAGGCAATAGAGGAAGCACACACTTCCTAGAGACAAAAAGGCAAGGGAAAATGAGCAAGGCAAGGATGGGCAACAGAGGAAGCACACACTGCCTAGAGACAAAGGTGAGGCACAGTGAGCAAGGTAAGGACAGGTGACAACGGAAAAGCACACACTTCCTAGAGACAAAGGCAAGGCACAGTGAGCAAGGTAAGGACATATGACAGAGCAAAGTACACACAAGCTAGAGGTGAGAAGGTGAAGGAAAGTGAGCACAGCAGGGACAAGCAACAGAGGAAGCACACACAAGCTAGAGACAAGAAGGCAAGAGCAAGTGAGCAAGGCAAGGACAAGCAACACAGGAAGCACGCACGAGCTAGAGATGAGAAGGGGTGGGAAAGTGAGTGGGGCAAGGACAGGTGACAGAGGAAAAACACGCACAAACTAGAGATGAGAAGATGAGGGAAAGTGAGCAAGGTAAGGACAGGCAACAGAGAAAAAGCATGCACTCTCTTGAGATGAGAATGTGAGGGAAAGTGAGCAAGACAAGGATGGGTGACAGAGGAAGCACACACTTCCTAGAGATGAGAAGTGGAGAGAAGCTGAGCAACAGAAGGACAAGCAAAAGAGGAAGCACACACTTGCTAGAGATGAGAAGGAGAGGGAAAGTGAGCAAGGCAAGAACAAGGAACAGAGGAAGCACACACCTCCTAGAGACGAGAAGGGGAGAGAAAGCGAGGAAGGCAAGGACAGGCAACTAAGGAAAAGTACACACAAACTAGAGATGAGAAGGGGAGGGAAAGTGAACAAGGCACAGACAAACAACAGAGGGAGCACACACTTCCTAGAGACGAGAAGGGGAGAGAAAGTGAGCAAGACAAGGACAGGTGGCAGAGGAAAACCACACACAAGCTAGAGACAAGGCAAGGGAAAGTGAGGCAAGGCCAGGTAGCAGAGTAAAAGCACACACTCTCTAGAGATGGGAAGGCAAGGGAAAGTGAGCAAGGCAATGATAGGCAATAGAGGAAGCACACACTTCCTAGAGACAAAAAGGCAAGGGAAAATGAGCAAAGCAAGGATGGGCAACAGAGGAAAAGCACACACTTCCTAGAGACAAAGGTGAGGCACAGTGAGCAAGGTAAGGACATGCAACAGAGGAAAGCACACACAAGCTAGAGATGAGAAGGTGAAGGAAAGTGAACAAGGCAGGGACAAGCAACAGAGGAAGCACACACAAGCTAGAGATGAGAAGGTGAAGGAAAGTGAGCAAGGCAGGGACAAGCAACAGAGGAAGCACACACTTCCTAGAGACGAGAAGGGAGGGAAAGTGAGCAAGGCAAGGACATGTGGCAGACAAAAAGAACACACAAGCTAGAGACAAGAAGGCAAGGGAAAGAGTGAGGCAAGGCCAGGTGACAGAGGAAAAGCACCAACTTCCTGTGAACCAGCGGAATAGCCCCCAATCAGTGTACTCATGCCATTCAATGTTGGCCTGCTACGCACTTTTGCTTTCATTAACATGCTCGAAATTCCCTCCATCCTGTGTTTATCAGTACCTTCCTGGAAGATCATTATCCACGTGGCTCTCTCTCCTATATTTTGATCTCACCTTTAACAGCCCCCACCCCGCAGCAGCCACGTCACGGAATACTGGCCAGGAATTTGCTTTCCAGACATCAACAACTGCTTCCTCCACCATCTTCTCGACTAGGTCCCACATCCTCCCATCCTCCCATGTCATGCTTTCTTCCACCGCTTTTCGCAAATGTTTATACCAATGTTGAACAGAATACTTCATAGCAACATCGTACCCTAGCAGGGTTCCAGTTTAAACCCTGTCGTACCCCTACGAGGGCCCGGTTGGAACCTGGTTTGAACCATCATGGTTTAAACCGTGACTGTGTCCCTATAGAATATTCTTCTAACTGTGTATTTTGAACTGTGGTTTGAACCACATGATCCCAGCTTGGTTTAAACCACTGATGGTTCGAACCGGTTTGAACCATGGTTCTAACCAGTTTAAACCACACGGTTCCAACTCAGTTCAAACCACCGATGGTTGCAACTTGGTTCAAACCCATCCAACTGGTTTAAACCACAGTTTAAACCACTATGGTTTGAACCGGTTGGAGCCATCACAGTTTGAACTTCACATGTTTGAATGCAGAATTTTTGCCAAATTTCAATACTCGCACGCAGATCGTTTTAAGCTGTACTCGCGCTCACCGGATTCTATGCCCTCGGAGGCTGAATCCATCGCCGGTTTCTCAAGACACATCTCTTATACTTATCACAACATTTCCGACTCGGACTAACACTTCAGGTGTACCAAAATAAATCAGCGCCACCATTTTCAGTCCAAAGACGGCCAAATTTCGAACTGGGTGTGTCTCGTAAGTCTTATATTTATAACCAACATCACACCTAACGCCTCAAGATTGTTCAAGCTCCTCAACACGGGGCATTTCGGTCCAAAGACCGAGACAATCGCCAAATTCTGAGGAATCACGCTCTCTAGTAAGTCGGTGGTCGCTGGTTGGTCAAGACTTGAACATTAACTTTGCTATCAGATCGTTTAAGGTTGTACTCGATTCTACGGCTCTTGGAGGCGGAAATCATCGCCCATTTTTGTAGGTATGTCTCTATATTTATCACGAACATTATTGAGTCGAATTAACTCTTCATACTCCTTCAACCTCCTCAACGCGACATGTTTCGGTGCAACGACCGAAACTCTGGCCAAATTCTGAGACCAGCGCTCCCATAGTAAGTTTCTTGTGCCTTATTGGTCAAGAATTTGAACACTGACTTTATTTTCAGATCGTTTTGAGTAGTACAGATGCCGGCCTGATTCTATGGCTTTTGGCGGCCGACACGATCATGGAAATTCAAGGTATATCACTTGTATTTATAACAAACATACTGACTTAAATTAACACCTCAGGTTCGTTCAAGTGCTTCGACACGACAATTCTCAATACCGAAAACATCGCAAAATCTCGAGCCAATCTATTAGGTATGTGTCTACCCATTATCTCTACGGGTCCAAATACCGCTTTGATGGCGTCGTCACGCGATCGGGATTTATACTTACCTCCAGTGCAGGTTTCCCGGCGCTGCACGCGTAAGGCTTGGTGGCGGGACAACGAGTTGGCGTTTAGGGATGCACGGATGCGGGGAGGGAAGATGGGCACGGAAATGGAGCGCGAAGAAGCGGCTGACAGACGTGGACGGGGTCTAGCGCAGGCTCCACACCACGGGACAGAACATGAACTTAAAATGAATTATTGTATTCTAGAATCCATGTGGCAGAAATTAGGGTATAGAAATATCAAATCCCGGCAGGGAAAGTACAGTAAGCAAGCAGACAGAGCTGAGTGTTAGAGGGTATAGCAGATAGTAGCTGCATTGATGGTTGAGCGCGAGATTGACCCGCTCAGTGCCGGGTCTTGCGCCGCTTGGTAGCCACTGCCCTTCCATTGGGATGGGGAGCGGGAACAGTGTTGTGGCGTGAGCTACGGCGCAAAGGTCCGAGCTGCTGCGACTCAGCATCGGAAGGAGGGGGACCAGTGGCTCTGCGCTTCCGTGGGATAGTGGATGGGGGCGCCGGCTGAACGGAGATCAATGGGGTTTCGGGGACGGTGTTGTCGACAGGCAAGATGCGGGGAGACCTAGCCGGCGAAGTAAGTGGGGAATCTAAGTGCGACTTGTCATCGGCATCGACAAGCTCCACGATCTCCTCGGGTTTCGCAGCGGCTGCGCGTGACTGGTGATCGAGGATAGCAGCCGAAATGATATTCTTGTCGTTGAAGATTGAAATTTTGTCGTTGGCTACTTGGAATTTATGGATGCAGTTGGCGAAGGCGCGAACATCGGCTGCCGCCATGGCATCCGGGCGAGCCAAGATACCATCCACAATGAGCCTCGGGTGCAAGAATTCCTCTGGGTAGCTCAGGAATTCCGACCAGGGCATCGCGGGCATGGCTCCAGTTCGGGGAACAACTTGAACTTGGTCCTCGTTAGTATATTCAGGAACAATGAAAGCGAACTCACAGAAACTAGCCTCCATAAATAAACGCAAAGTCTCACGGAAATCCTTGAGCGTCCCAGTCTCCTCATCGAAAGGCGGAAGAACGTAAAACCCGCCAGCATTCTTCTCCAGTTTTGTATTATGGTCGATATTCTTGTTGACTGTGGGATTTTCAAACTGATGAACAGCCAATTCAGAGAGAGAGAAACATACAGCCAATGGTCTGATGGGAGTAAGGCTCCCAAGGCGCTTGGGTTGTTGCTCCGTAATCGACGCAAGCGGTTTGGAAGGGGACATTTTCAGAATCGGCCGAATTTATGGTCAGCCTAGATTTTTGTTAGAAGGAATATGAGGTGGAGACGGAGGTTCGCACGATCCGACAACCATCTCCTCTTGACTGTTACGGTATGAATAGAGGATGTGATAGGCGCCCACACCAATGCCGCCCTTACCCGCATGGAGGGTACCCTGGAGAAGCCCGAACAGGGTGCGGGGAAGTTTCTGTTGATTTCTATAAACATGGATTGAGCGCAAAACAGTCGAGATGAAAAAGAGGAGAAAATTACTCATATATGGAGCCGTCGGAAGCTTGATCTCGCCGGGACTTTTCAACGGCTTCCGCTTCCCACTTCTCACGCCCAGCCGGTTCCAAACCCTTCCAGAGTTCCGCAATCACTTGCTGGAAATGGGCGGGTTGGTGGTGGTTTATGGTTTAACCTGCCGTTTCGCAACTAACAATTCCGACTTGATTTGAGCTGACAATTTCGGTGGAGAAGAACTCCGGATAAGTTCCTTGTTTAAACTGAATTGATTTCTGACCGGAATAACCCTGTACCAGCACATCTGACCCAGATAGAAGCACGGCCTGGGATATTTCAAGTATAGGTCCGACTTCTGCATTGCCTCTACCCCTCTTTGCTCCTACCCCCACTACCCACAGCTCAAGAACTTTACGCCCCGGTAATCTGAGCACTGTGCAACACCTTTCAGCGCAGTCTCTGTGCACTGGTTATCACCTTGTTCCCTTTGTATTTTCCCCCGCATTCATACAGGTACATCATTAGGGTCGTTCACAGTAGCCCTTTTTCCGCTCCTTTTTCTCTCCCTTTTTTCTTCCTTTTTAGTATTCCCATCGTTTTTTGCTCGGTTTTTTTTCCCCTTTTCAGTTTAGCTATGTAAAAAGGTGTGAAAAGGGAAAAGAAACCATGTATAAGTGCAAAACCCACAGAAAACCAGAGAAAAAGGAGGTGAAAAAGGGAAGGAAAAAGGGCTACTGTGAAACCCCCCACGCGAACTCCCTTTTTTCCGCCCTTTTTGCTTCCCTTTTTTCATCTTGTAGCAGATACTACGACTCTGGGGCTCACGACTCACTTTCTGAAGGTACCCTTCAAACATGTGTGGTCCCAATAAGTCCAAGGGAGTGTAAATTCAATATATGTAATTTATTTATTGGTGTAATTGAAAACACCTGATAATCCCAACATTCCTCTATAGTTATAGGAGCTAAGTACCCCCATAAGCTCTTATAATTATAGGTGGTTTTGGGTGATTTCCTTACCACCGATATTCCATCCTTATCCCATGGTAACCACTGTCTTTTCTGAGGTACTGGTGGAAGAAATTTTCAATTTTACTCTCCATTAGACTGCTTCTAATGGCCTTTGGTGGGGTAGCTATACAATTGTACTGACTTAAATTACCATACATACCACTTGTACCGCCAATGTTTTGACCGCAGTGTCTGTGGCTTGGATAAGGTACCACAAATACCACAAATACATTTTTTGGAGGTCAGTAAATTTGTGACTGGGTTAAGCAGCCACCATTACCGTGAATACATTTTTTGGAGGTCAGTAAATTTGTGACTGGGTTAAGCAGCCACCATTACCACAACTACATTTTTTGGAGGTCAGTAAATTTGTGACTGGGTTAAGCAACCACCACTACCACGAGTACATTTTTTGAAGGTCAATAAACTACTGATGTACCTCAGTGCCCACAGCTACCACAGACACTGTCAGCTGAAAAGACTTAGCAAATTTCAGGCATGCCAATTACCACTGTTACCACAGTGAACCCATCCAGCACATGGCCCGCCAAAACAGGCTGAGGTCAGCATCACTGGATCAGACTCATGCGCCTCCTGTCGGCTGTGACCACGGTTACCATGGATCGCAACAACTTCGCAGATCTGGCAGTGCATGTTGACCGCCATTACCACGGCTAGATAATAATATTTGCATTTTACCACCCTTACCATGGTGCACTCACATCAAGATGACTCCTTAAAGTTGAGGGCTGCCTGTATTAAGGCTTTATAGCTGCCCTACCGTCGATGTCTGCCTGTATTGGGATCCAATTGATGCCTGGTTGCTTTAAGAGCCCCTATTTAGTCAAAAGCACTGGCTTTGGGAAGGTATTTTGCATTTTTGCAGGCCAATGAGACCACCAATTGAAAAATGACATAGATGACTCTTGTAGCCCTTGATGAGCTCTAAAGTTTGGCTATAGGGATCAAAAGATTGGCCAATAAATTTTCCTTTTGGGACACTAACGCTTTCAGCCCAAAAAGGGAATTTTCAACATCAGCCCTTCTCTGGCTCACATTTCGACCGTTTTATATGATCTAACTACATAAGTATGTTGTTATAGGTTCTTTGATGTCAACTGGTACACAGCAGAGCCTATTACAATGTAATAATTGGGTGGAAATAGTGACACTTGATAAATTGGGTCCTGGTCATAATATCTTGGGGATATACAGAAGGAAATGACTTCTGGATACCTTGATATGTTCCCTTATGCTCCTCAAACACCCTCATGGTGATGCATCATACTCTGGTCATGAAGAACATCACAAATGGGACATCTAGGGAAATTGCATTTAGGCCTTACTATGTGCTCCTCACAATGTGGTAAATCCCAAAACACAACTGTTGACATTTTATCATCCATTGGTATTAGGAAAGCAGACAATTGCCACCCAGGGTACTCTATACCTCACGATTTAAAGTGATCTTGTTTGACACTCTTGTTCACCCTATTTTACATTCCACAGGGTCATAGATAGTGTTTTGAGGGTACCTACTCAGCCCCCTGATATATATTAACATTCCTGGTCCAACATATAGGCCAATATACCATGATAAATCTCAAAAGTCTCAAATGACACCTTTTGCCTATTTCAATAATAGGGCACCAAAGAGACCAGATATCACAATATAAACATTAGAAATGAGATCAGACAGTATAAATACTCCAGATTACACTTTACTTGGAGTGTCTTGGTGAAGGTTTGGCCAAATGGTGTTTCCGAGGATATACGTTGGAGTGTAACATTTACACCTGTTCATCTAGTTCTGGGTTTTCAGAACTCAGTAACTACTTAACCAAATTATGCGAACCTATATATTTTCGGAATCCTCTGAACCACCAGATTCCATTCATATACATTTTGGAGCTCATGGATGAGTTCCTGAGCCACAAGGGGGAAAATAGTCGAAAAGTGACTTTCCAGTTTATACCATGTTGAGTGGGTATGAAGGTGGTTTCAAGTGTCCTAAATTTTCTTATGGAATCCCATATGCATTTGTGATGTATCCACATACATGCATAGCAGTTGGGATCATGTTTTGGAGGTCTAACAGTTCAAAGGTAAAACTGATCTGCATGATTATTTGAGCAGTAGGTGAACTTGTAAGTCCATACATTTCGAGTTTTTAGCTTGAAAATGGATTTTTGTACCCTATTTCCAGACCATCTTACTTGTAGCAATACAGTGCTGGTTGCATTTTGATCTCCCATCAACCTTTGCTGTGGCAGCTCTCATCCAAGGCTATATGTATAGAAGGGGACTAGAATATGTTCAAGGATGATATAGGAAGTGAATGTGAACATTCAGCTGGTCGCACAGGGGCTGGGGGCATGTGGGGGCATCAGCAACTTTTATCAATAAAAATGTTGAATTAGCAAGAGGTAGCAATAGTGTAATGGTAGTGCAATAGCTCATAAATGCATTCAAATGTACAACCAACATATCCTGAATTTTATCCTGCCAAAATCTGGCCAGAAACTTCTAAATCAGCAATTATTTCCTTTCTGGGATGCTAGGTGTAGTGGTCCTAATTTGGAAAGTAATAAATGGGAGCCTCAGAACAGAATGATTGGTGTGCACAATGATTGTATCTATATTACTTGCTGATAAACCTGTCCACAGATTTTCCACGCTGATTTTCTGCAAAAAAGCACTATTATCTAGCCATGGTAATGGTGGTCAACATGCACTGCCAGATCTGCGAAGTTGTTGCGATCCATGGTAACCGTGGTCACAGCTGACAGGAGGCGCATGAGTCTGATCCAGTGATGCTGACCTCAGCCTGTTTTGGCGGGCCATGTGCTGGATGGGTTCACTGTGGTAACAGTGGTAATTGGCATGCCTGAAATTTGCTAAGTCTTTTCAGCTGACAGTGTCTGTGGTAGCTGTGGGCACTGAGGTACATCAGTAGTTTATTGACCTTCAAAAAATGTACTCGTGGTAGTGGTGGTTGCTTAACCCAGTCACAAATTTACTGACCTCCAAAAAATGTAGTTGTGGTAATGGTGGCTGCTTAACCCAGTCACAAATTTACTGACCTCCAAAAAATGTATTCACGGTAATGGTGGCTGCTTAACCCAGTCACAAATTTACTGACCTCCAAAAAATGTATTTGTGGTATTTGTGGTACCTTATCCAAGCCACAGACACTGCGGTCAAAACATTGGCGGTACAAGTGGTATGTATGGTAATTTAAGTCAGTACAATTGTATAGCTACCCCACCAAAGGCCATTAGAAGCAGTCTAATGGAGAGTAAAATTGAAAATTTCTTCCACCAGTACCTCAGAAAAGACAGTGGTTACCATGGGATAAGGATGGAATATCGGTGGTAAGGAAATCACCCAAAACCACCTATAATTATAAGAGCTTATGGGGGTACTTAGCTCCTATAACTATAGAGGAATGTTGGGATTATCAGGTGATTGAAAAAAGAACTGGTGAGCAGAAAAAGGAACAGAAAAAGGGAAACAAAAAGGGAAACAAAAAGGACAGGAAAAAGGGAACTGTGAACGACCCTATTATTGGTCCTTACAAGGAGCGACATGAAAAATTGAACTCACAGTATATGTACAGATCCCCCGAGTTTCAGTCATGAAAAAAGCCAGGCAGCAGACAGCTGCCCAGGATTCGGCATTCAATGCTAGCCATCAATCCCATATCTCGAAAGCTCCGGTTCCCCTCCCTCCTCATCCTGCTCAAGTATCAAGTAGTGGACAAGCTCCAGCAGTCCAGAACAGCAGCCAATCTAGCTCGGTTCCAGCAACTTCCCAGAAGACCCTTAAACCGGATAACACCATGCCATCCCGTTTCCAGGTTAGCCAACAAATCCCAGATATTCCAAGTTCTGACCATTAAATTCAGGGAGCTACAGAGTATATGCAAGGCTTTATCTCAAATTTCCAGAACTTTCTCTCCTTGCTCTTTGCTGGGGAGTTTGAAGCTGATATTGGCAAGAATTGTGCTTGTGGTCTGGATATCTGCACTGTCCGATGCACCGACTGCTTCCAGGCTCAACCGTCTTGTAAACGATGCTTTGTTTCAAAGCATGTTAACAATCCCTTCCACTGGGTAGAAGAATGGAATGGTTCCTATTTTGTACGCAAAGACATTACAGACCTGGGCTATGCTATCACACTGGGTCATCGTGGAGGCCAATGCTCTCAAGTCAACTATGATAGCTCCGAATCCTATGTGAACTTCACCCTGGTCGATGGCAATGGAATCCATTGCTCTCAATTTGTCTTTTGCAAATGTCAGGCTGTGTGATACCATTGTATAATATTTACGGACTGTACCTAGTTAAGTTTACTTTTGTATGTCAGCGCCTTGCGCGCTGACTAATCTAATCTATCTTTACTGCACACTTTGTACACTGAGTTCCACAACGGACTTGGGTGTATGTGCGACGGAACCTGATCGCTCACTACGGCTGGGCATCCATCTCTGCCCACCTCTCCAGGTTACAGGAGTCCGAACCCGGGTGATAGGTTCTCTCAGCTAGAGTTACAAGTTACAGCCTTATGGCTGGTTTCCGCTGTCTTTCGATGCGGTTCGCGAACGCTGACGGCGTTCACCTTTCTGGAACATCAGCTCGCCAGAAGTTCCTCCAGCTGAAGCCCGTCGGCTTCACAGTGGTGGACAAACTGGGAACTTCATTCAAACGAGCTGAAGTTCTTCATCCTTTTAACATGCGCCGACAGCCTCAAACCCTATTGGAGTTCTTGGATTCCCCTTGCGGGTTCCCGCTACAATCCGTCTATAACTTTCATAGACGTTGGCGCGGTTGTGTGTGCTCGTCGCAAAGGCCCCGATGGGATCATTCCACCTGGCGCCTTATTTCATCCACGCGACGCCTTTGCTTCCGAGCGTTTCACAATTCAAGATAGAAAAAGGAATACCACTTGTCGATTAAATTCGACTATTGGAGGTCCACTACTCATTTCAATCTAGTCTCTGGAAATTGTACCACCCGTGTACAAGTCGACCAGAGACCTCCGTGTTTACGTGTTAACCAGATTGAAATGGATGTGCCTCGCAATGATCGAGCGCCATTCTCGATCATCATGGAGACGCGTGATTTTTCTCCTAAACTCTACCTATATAGTCGTCACGCAAGGAATTCTCCTTATCGCCCCACTCATGTCCGAAAAACCACCCACCAGCATTCCCCGCCCCAAAGGCGGTTCTTCCAAGAGAGCTACTGTTGAGGAAGTGCCCGATGAAGGAGATCGTCCTGCTACTCGTTCGCAGGTTCGCGCTGCGGGCGTAACTCCGACCCCTCCCCTTCCTTATTATCCCACTGCTGGCAGCGGTGGTTCCGGTGCTAAGCGGCCCTCGAGGGCTGCTTCTACCGGTACTTCTCAGCCTGAGGTTGAACCCAAGGGCAAAGCAAAAGAGAAGTCCCCACCGAGGAAGGTCTCCGAGGCCTCAACCCCAATTGAAAGTCCTGCCACTCCTGGAAAGGAGTCGGTTCCGGAGGCTGCGAGTGGAAACGCTTCGCTGCCCGCCGGTACGCCTGCTCAGGAGATCCGCTCTCTCAAGAGCAACGAAGGAGTTGTGATTCCCACTTGGACTGGTGGAGGAGTCCCCAGCCACAGTCTTTACGACGCCTATGTAAATGCCGGTGCAGCTGGAACCACTATCCAGTATCATCCTGGTCGTTCGGAGACCGACACGAATCCTGCTAAAGAGCCACCTCGCTCAGTCGTCGACATCAGCGGTGTCTCCATGGATGCGCCTTCCCTCCATTCTCTGGCGCATCCTCCGCCTTCTGAGCATTCGTCCACTCACTCGAAGTGGTCCTACCTCTCGCAACTACTCGCCAGGCATCCTGTTGGCGATAACAGCAGTATCTCGCAAGCAATGGCGGGAAATCGGCATCCTTCCCGCATCTTCATCTCGCTCGCTGGAGACATGGAGCTCTACAATGAGTCTCTCAGCGAGTCGCTCAACCGGTATCATCCCGCCTACGACCCAATCACCAATGATGATCCTCTCCTCGAATATGGAGTAGTTGACGGCTTATTGCCCGGGAAGACGGCCGAGGAAACTATGGCGTTTCGCGACGTTATCATCCACTGGTCGACCGTACATTGCCTTTACTTTTGGGTCACTCTTCCAGAGGCCATCAAAGAGTTCTCGACTATCAAGGTTTCGATGTCCGAACTTTGGACTTACGGGACCGAGGATGCCGAACACATACCGGTGTATTCGCTTGGCAATTATCTGCTCGAACGAATTGGACATATCGTCCTGGCCCTTACCCAAGTTCTGGAAGGGATCTTCGAGTTCATTAAGCGTCCTCATCGAGATCGTTTCCTCGTCGATCCTGAGTGGAAATATCTCCGCCTCATGGAGGAGAACTACAGCCCGTCCACCATCATCTTGACGTTCGCCACGATGCAATTCCGTTTGACCAAGGCCATGAAGTATGCTGCGCTTCACCTCAACTCCATCAAGCGAGTCTTCGGCTTAGAGGCTCTTGACACTATGAGCTCGGTCGACTCGACGCGTAGCTCGGTACGGTCCGACTTCGGCAGGGGCGAACCAGTAGTGGAATTGGCGAAATTGTTGGCTCGTCCCGATTACGCTCAGGCGGTCGATCTTTATGATTCCGCCGGACGTCAAGAGCTGATCAAGAAGGCTGACTTGGGAGGTCGCTCAATCTTTTATAAAGTGAGAGACCAGACCTTAGCCAAGGCCATAGGAGTACAACTTCCTACTTCGACGAGTGAATCGCCAGCGAGAGAACTTCGCTCCGGTACAGATAATCCCGCTCCAGGAGCGGTTCTGCCCGTCACGGCGGAAGCTAGAGGTGCTCCTCACCCCCAACTTCGTTTCGCGGAGGTTCCGGTTTCCCTCTCGCGCGCCACGCCGAGTTCAGTGCCGGTTATGCCTGGGGTGGGTCGGATCGCCACCTCTTGGCAATTGCCTGGTGCCAACATTCAGGACCAAGATACCGTCGCCGTCCATCCACGCGAAGCCTTCGCACAAGGGGCGACCCTCTCCGAAACCAGAACGCTCGCCCCAGCTACAAATGGGCTTCACGCAGCCGCCGCTGCTGCTGACCAAGGCATTTCCAAGACACTTGAAATCGCGCCGACGGGGCAGAGTGCCGCCAGTATCTTTCCTCCTACTCAAAATTGGACGTCCTACAATTTTAAAGGAAGGCCCCCTGGTAATGCCGCGCCGGATCCCTTCGGTCCTGGAAATGGAGAAAATGGGATTGGAGGAGGAGGAGGCGCGGGACCAGATGGAGGAGGGAACGGAGGAAACGGAGGCGGCGGAGGGAACGGCGGTGGAGGCAACGGAGGAGGCGGTGGAGGAGGAAACGGAGGCGGAGGAAGTGGAGGAGGTGGAGGAGGAAACGGAGGAGGAGGTGGTGGTGGAGACGGAAACTCCGGTTGGATCGCTGAATGGCAGCTCAACCGCAAGCTGAATATACAGCTTGTTCCCGTTCACAGCGATCGGCCTCCTACCAACGGCCGCGGTTGTTACGTCTGTACGAGCATGAATCATTTAGCTCGGGACTGTCCCCAATACGGACGTTGGGTGTCTTTGAGGGACGCGCACACGATCGAAGTCGATGTAGATATTGTACAAGAGTCGGAGGATCTTAAAGAGTGGTTAGCCATGTATTCTGAGTCGAATCCATCTGTTTCCGCTTATTTGCGTGAATCATCTGAGTCGTCCGAGGATTCTGAGAGTGAAAGCGGGGTCTTCCGTAGAGAAGTCTTCATGCTGGACACCAAATTCACGGGGGCGTCAGCTGTACATGTTAAACCGCGGTCGCTTGAGGAAAATCGGAATGTTAGGCGTCGGAATTATTTTGATTCTCTCAAACAGAAAAAAGAGAAGGATAAAGCGGACGAATCAACCGTGATAATCCCACGCCGAATATTACGATTCAAAAACACTCGGATTAAGAAGGAAGCTACTCCTGCTTCCGTCTCTTCCACACCTATCCCGACTCCAGATCCCAAGGCTGATCCAGTCCCCACCTCTCAGACAACTACACCGGCTCCCGATCCCGAAACCGCTCCCCCTCCGCTCGAGTCATTAAGAGGGGTTCGCATCATTAAGACGTTCAAGGCTCGTTCTCTTCCTCCTGGACTCGCTTCGCTGGGGGTCAGTGCGTTACATCTCAAAGTACACATCGGCGATCCGAGCGCGCCAGCTGTCAAAGGACGTCTCGATTCCGGAGCCGACATTACACTAATGTCGGAAGAGTTCTTCAACTCCCTAGTGGGTCTTCCGAAACCAAAAGAAGGGCTGCACATGAAGCTTTACGCGTTAACTGGCAAAGCCAAGGTGCTTGGCTACACCAGGTTTACCATGTACGCTCTAGCAGCTGATGGTGTCCTGGTGAGTTTCGAGGTGGAAGCCTACGTCGTCCGGGACATGCGAGTTCCCCTTCTATTGGGAGAGGATTTCCAGACGGCTTACGAGTTGGGAATCACTCGGTATTCCAGCGGGCATTGCGATGTGCGAATTGAGCGTGGAGAACGAGTAATTCCTGGATCTTCCGCTCAGCGGGTGGATCTAGGTTTCGAGTTGCGGCGAGTTAACACGGTTAAATCCCGTAGTTTCCTCCGATGGCGTGCAGGTCGTAGAGAAAGGCGTCGTGCTTCTCTCGATACCAAAGGCCCGTCAGAAGTTCTTGCCGTAGAAGGGACTCTCATTTCCGCCGAATCCGTGCATAACATTCGAGTTGAAGGACCGTTCGCAGGACGAGATAACTGGCTGGTTGAGAAGATGGTCATTGCCACTGATGACGCCTCCGTTCTCGCTGCTCCGACCACCTGGATTAATTCTCGCACTCCTTACATTCCAATTGCCAATCCGAGCAAACGTCCATGGTATATCAAGAAAGGAGAAGTGGTTGGACACCTAGAGCCTGTTCGGTTGCACAATCAATTGTCATTGTCGATTGTTCTTCCTTTTATGGTAGCCTGATTGTTGACCTGATTGTTCGGCAATCCTGGGCAACGTCAGACTGTGGCAACGCCGTTTGATGGTTCAACGACGATGAGACCCCTCCTTCCGTTGTCCACGACAGCAGCGACCCCCAATATCTCCTTGTTCCCCTCAATTTTACTGCAATTTTATTGCAATCATTTGGCAATTATCCATTGAATGATACTCGACATTGATGGTTGAAAAAAAGCCACCATCACTTACATTCTTGACAGTTTTCATGGAGGGCGGGGGTGGCGCGCACAGCAGGCGGGATCAGGCGGGACTCGAGAGACGATGACCAGGAAGGTTTGATTGATGTGCTAACGACACTGTGATGGATTGCCGTCCCAAGCCGATAAGCGACAATCGACAATGACAATCGATTGTGCAACCGAACAGGCTCCTACTTAACCCAGAGACGTACGCCGATACTCCGAAGAACGAGGAAGATTTGGAGAGATACGCTGCCGCGGCCGAAGCGGTACGGCAAACCATAAGCGCACTGCGAGAAATCGATTTCAAGGAGGAAAGGGGCTTTAAAGAGACGAACGACGATGACAAACTGGAGGACGACGAAAATTGGGGACCCAAAGTCACCGCCGTTCCAGAGGAGACCTCTGCTGACGTAGAGGTTACTTCTCTGGTTAACTGGGGTCCGGACATTCCACTGGACATAAAACCTCGTTTGGAGGAAGTCCTGAGGAAAAATGCCGCGGCCTTCGGAGTCGGCGGTCGACTGGGACATGTCGATACGAAGGTTCCTATTCCTTTGAAGCCAGATACCCTACCCATTTCCATGCCAATGTATGGTGCTTCGCCGGCTAAACGAGAAGTCATCGACAAACAAATGGATTCGTGGTTCGAGGCGGAAGTTATCGAGCCCTCCACGAGTCCTTGGGGATTCTCGTGCATAGTTGTTTATCGCAACGGGAAACCTAGGCTGTGCGTTGACTACCGCAAACTAAACGAACGCACTATACCGGACGAATTCCCCATTCCGCGGCAATCAGAAATATTGCAAGCGTTGAGTGGTTCGCAGGTTCTGTCCTCGTTCGATGCGTTGGCTGGTTTCACGCAGTTGGAAATGGCGGACGATGCTAAGGAAAAGACGGCATTCCGATCTCATCGGGGATTATGGCAATTTCGACGAATGCCGTTCGGATTACGAAACGGGCCTTCCATCTTCCAGAGGGTAATGCAAGGAGTGCTAGCTCCTTACCTCTGGTTATTCGCTCTAGTTTATATCGACGACATCGTCGTATTCTCCAAGAGTTGGGAGGAGCATTTGGGACATCTCGATCAGGTGCTGAGTGCGATTTCCAAGGCTGGCATAACGCTTTCACCCGCGAAATGTTTCGTCGGTTACTCTTCGATACTGCTGTTGGGTCAGAAAGTATCAAGGTTGGGGTTATCCACGCACCGGGAAAAAGTAGCGGCTATCCAGGAACTCGCGCGGCCAAAACACGTTTCGGATCTCCAGAAGTTCCTCGGAATGTGCGTCTACTTCTCGGCGTACATTCCTTATTACGCCTACATCGCAGCACCACTGTTCGGCCCTCTTGAAGAAAGGGGTACGATTCGAATGGAAAGCCGAACATGAAATCGCCTTCCAACAAGTGAAAGACGCGTTGGCGGGCGCCCCAATTCTGGGACATCCCATTCAAGGTCTACCTTACCGGCTGTATACCGACGCATCCGATTTCGCCTTAGGATCGAGCTTGCAGCAAATCCAACCAATCCAAGTCAGGGACCTCAAAGGCACAGCTGTTTACGATCGACTCTGGGGGGCATGGAAAGCTGGATTACCGGTGCCTCGTCTCTTTGTCACTTTGACGAAGGAGGTGAATGAACTTCCGGTGAATGATGAGTGGGCAGAAGAATTCGAGGATACCGTTGTTCATGTCGAGCGAGTAATCGCTTACTGGAGTCGAACTTTACGTCCCGCAGAACGTAACTACAGTGCCACAGAACGCGAGGCACTGGGAGCGAAGGAAGCTCTAGTACGATTTCAACCTTTCATCGAAGGGGAGACGGTGATTTTGGTCACCGATCATGCCGCTTTACAGTGGGCGCGGGTCTATGAGAATGCGAATAGGCGGCTTGCGGCGTGGGGGGCGGTTTATGCGGCCTATCCGGGACTTAAAGTGGTTCATCGTGCGGGTCGAATTCATTCGAATGTAGACCCGCTGTCCCGTCTACCTCGGGTTCCACCGCAAGTCTCCCCAATTCGGGATGATATTCCCTCCATCGTGCCAGATGAAGATAAACAGGCACGAGCTCAAGGTTTCATTTCATTTCATATTCAATTATAGTGCGCGCGGGCCCCTTGGGGCCCATGTAGCACTCTTCTATGTACATGGATTGTAATCTAGCTGGCCTGGAGTGAGGGTGCGAGGCGTGGTGCGTAGGTAGTGGTGGTATGACTGGGAGCTGCTACGAATGATGGTTGATTATATATGTGCATGGCGTGGTGACTTTGCTGGGTGCGAGTAATAAGATGATATGTATGATGAGAGTATGAGGGAAAAAGAGAGAAAAGAAAGGTAAATAGAAAGAGAAAGAAGGGATCAGGAGGCGTAACGCGGGAGCCGGTTCGTATCGCGGACGAAACCGAGGACGGGCTTGGGATCGTTCTTCGCCGAGAGAAGGAGGCGCAGAGAGAGGCGCGCCGTGCCCAGCCGCTGGATGAGGCGAAGGCGCTGAGCTCTGTACCTTGGGCAGGTAAGGAGGAAGTGCGCGACCGTCTCTGGGACGGAGCAGTGTGGGCAGTCGGGGGAGGGGGCTAGGTGGAAGCGGAAAAGGAAGGCGTTGAGTCCTATGTGCGTCGTGCGCAGCTGCGTAAGGACGCTGCACTGTGGGCGGCTGAGCTCGGAGTACATCCGCGCGACGGTGCCGGAAGGCCGAGGGTTGTCGAAGAGGGAGAGGCGGCGGAAGCGCGGGGAGCTGGACCACTCCGAGAGCCAGCGCGCGCTGAAGTCTTTCGATGCTGCCGCTGTCGCCGCCGCTCTGCTCAATGGGAGGGGGGTTTCAAAGAGGCGGATGCGAGATGCGAGGGTGGAGGAGGCACCCTGGGCCGCCTCCTTCACGCGCGCATCAACAGCTTCATTCCCAGCGATGCCCACATGTGCCGGTACCCAGTGCATGCGGAGTCGGAGGGAGGGGCGGGCTCGGAGTAGGCGACGAAGGAGGGTGTGGAAGGTGGTGACGAGGTACTGTCCGGTGATAAGCCGTGAAATTTGCCAACCGTGCAAAGTGCTTAGAATTAAGTATAAACACGCACATCAAAGGTTAACATCTACTCCAGGTGTTTAACTAATGGTCATACAAACTGCGAGGCACACAGGCACCTAATTCTGGAGAGCGTTACTTCCAATGACGGTCTCTTCCTCTATTCAGGGGTCAGATTTGGAATAAGGGATTCAAACGGATTAGTCGCGAATCATAGCAAGGTCTGGAGGCCTTAATTCTAATGACGGTTTCTTCCATTTCTCGGGAATCATATTTAGAATAAGGACCAAAGGCCGCGCACACCATTACCCATAGCCTATTGACAGTAGGAATGGAAGCCGCAGGACCCAGTCACTTAGGAGTCATCAATATCCACTCTAATAATTTTGGTTGCTTCCATGAAATAAGGACTTGTCGAAGGAAACATACCTTTGTGGTTGTTACTTTGTACACTAAGAACGCGACGCGACCAG
>JARKIA010000686.1:0-21088 GCA_029289565.1 Mycena galericulata
ATCGAAACCGTCTTAGTGTTTGGGAGCCAGGAGTGGGAGATATAGACGGACATCCGATTGTGTTAAAAACGGAGGAGGACGGACAGTGAAACTCATAGGTTTGTTGCCATTTTTCGTCCACTGCCTTGGATCAGGCACTGAGACCACGCTGAGCCTAATTTAACCTGAGCGTTATCCCGAGTATGAAAGCACTTGAAAGATGGCAACAAACGCGCGAGTCCCACTGTCCGTCGTGCTCCATTTTCAACCCAATTAGATGTCAGTCTCGATCGCTTCTGGCTTCCTGACACCAAGGCGGTCTTGACAACCGTTGACGGGTCTCTTAGCTTACACAAAGCTTGCCAGGACCTACATATAAATTGATAGGCAGAATCGTGATACAAATCGAACGTGCCGAGGTGCTCGAAGACACAATCCTAGTATAGATTATTAGATACAGTAGTAGTACGAATTCAAGTGGTCACGCCCCGGAAATGCCATTATGCCAAAGCATAGCAAAGCCTCACCTTCATGCCCTCGATCTGGTAATTTTCCCTTCTGCGTCTGCAACAGGCTATTCTTCCGTGGCAATCGACACTGATCAGGGTCGTCAGTATATAGAGTATACGTCAGGTTACCACTATAGGGTGGTAACCTCAATGGTAACCCCCGCGTAAGCTAGCCGAGGTCACCATGTTAGTATACGCTGGCACGCCTACGCCAAGCCCACCCCTAAGTGGAGCCGACGGCAGGCGACGAGCCGAGGCCACTCGGCAAACCTCTCGGGACTTCGGAAGCCCACGCCAAATCCAAATCGGGCCCCAAATGATCGACGCGAAGCGCCGCCCCCTCTCTTTCTAAGTTTCTTCGCGCATCGTCAACAGAGCGCGAGCCTCTGGTGGGCCCCGACTTATTATACTCTTCTTATAATCCCTATACCACTTGTGCTTGTCCTTGCTCCAAACTCTCGTAGAGCTCGGAGGAGGGCTTTTATTTCTTACCATATCCCCGAAACTAGTCTTACGCCGGCCACCCTGCCCATTGTCCCTCCCGGTGGCCCATCCATCCACCTCAAACTGATCCTTCGGCTCGTAAAAATAGCAACGAACCGTCACGGACACCAGCGCGGCTTTTACGCTGCTCTCGACGCGTCCGAAGGGCTCCTGCCTTCATTTTTCGCTCTATTGAACCAAAAAACTCGGAATTTTTGCCTGGAGGCCTCGAAACGCGCTGTTCACATCCCAGAATCGTGGCTTTTGCGTTCCAATTGTTCTGTGCCACTTCTTTTTGTGGTAAGTCAGCGTCTGTTTCTATTTGACGCGATTCTAACCTGTCCTACCTCAAGAATATGTCCTCGACACCTCCAACGACACCTCTTGGGCATAAACGACGCCGAATCCAATCGTCCACGGCGCCTTTTCCTCCTTTCGATGCCACCGGCTTGATTTCGATGGATGATGTAACCACCTCGAGTTCATCGCACTCAGACCCCCTCGTTCCACTGCTTCTTTCCTCCCCGGAACGGCTACAGCAGTCAATGAGTGTTCTTGAGGCCGGATCCCACAAGCTTCGTCTTCAAATATCCGCGCAGGAGCAGTCCGACAAAGGCACGGAACCTGCTACAACCGCCACTACAACAATTACATGCGGTGGTGGGCCAGCGATCAAGCAGCGCGGAAAGCAGAGAATCCGATGTGGAAAGAAGTTCCTCCTCTCCCTATTACGGCCACGAAGGTGTCTTGGTTTCTTAGTACGAAACAACGCGTGAAAAAGTATGTTTTTAGTCTATTTCTTGTCCTCTCTCACAATTTCTTTTTGTTCTAGAAAAAGCGCAAGTCTTCGCCCGAAGATTCCGACACGCATGCAGGAACACTGTCGGAAAATCCGGAATCCAGCAAGCCGTCTCTGCTCTCGAATATTTCCGGCACAACCACCAACACGAATACCCGAAGACCGCGAGGCCCAAATGAAGCTTCGAGAAGATACTCGCATCCAAGCCTTCGAGTCTGCAGCAAAGCATAACGAGCACGAAGCGTGCAGAATCTGCACAAGCTCAGTAAAGGCAGCCGGAACGTCCTGTGGTCTGTCGTGTCGTAATCTTATATTTACTTCACTGGCTGACATGCCCATTTCATCAATGCAGATACGTACGATACCGGCGAGCTTCTTAAATGCTCGCTGTGGGCTCTCACGCGCTCGTCATCAAAACACCAAATCTGGCTTGACCTCCGCGACCGAGCTATGCTACTTTTCTCTGCAACATCAGCATGGCGCGGACAAAGCCTTCGGCAGCTCCTCTGGTCAGATCTATTCCTCACGAGCATTCAGATGGACATTATCCGGGTCCGGCTTTGAGGTTCCTGTACGTGTTTCTTTCATTTATGTATCTAATGTATAGTCAACCTTTCCTTCTAGGTGCTCGGCTGCCTCGCGGACAACGCGAAAACGAACCAGAGTGGCCGTGTTGATGAGCACGGCGTCATTCGGCATCGTATTGTCGAATTGTGTCCGATTGGCGCCATCGCGATGATGTTTTTTCGCGTACTTCCATATCGAGGGGCATCCCATCCCAGATTTTGCCCCCACATTTGATACCCCAGGGTTCGGGGAATATGGCCGACGGTCGTGGTATGATAACCATGTCTTCTTCGCTTCCGATGTCACTACCGAGATGGCATATCAAAGTCAGTTCCTGTCTACTCGGATCTCTTGCATAAACTAAATCCTGTGTAGCCCACTGGCAGCGTGTCACTGCCATGAATCGCGCGAATAATATCTCCATCACCAAGGTCACCCACGCTGGCCGTCCATTAGCAGCCCAAACGGCCCGTGCCCATGGAGCGACTGTTACCGACACCAAGGCTCTCGGCGGATGGCAGGAAACTGGGTCCTTCCGTGCCTGTTATGATAGAGCTCTGCCGGCTGGTGCCCTCCTCGGGGTCGCCCATTTCGATGCGAACAGACCCGAGGCATATTTGCTTGCTCGGGATTATCTCGGTAAGTCTGGAACAAATGGATGTCATTTTGTTACTGATGCTAGCCCAGATCCTCCCGCGGATCTGTTATCAGCGTTATTTCCCATGGGGTCGAAGCACAAGCCATTGCTCTTGACCTTCGCTATGACCAGAACAAGCGGGGCACAGGATACGGCACTAAAGCAATTACTCAAGGTTTTGATGTTCTTTCCGCCGAGTCCTGATCCAGGATGCGGCGGTTCTCTACAATCAAAATCCCCATGCCGCCCTCTTTACATTCGCCCCATTCAACACCCCCTCCTTCGGTTTTTTGCTGCATCGGCCTCGGCGACGATTGCTCAAGTCGAAACTGATGCTCGGCTTGCCCTGAAGAATATTCCAGAGAACATTGCGCGCTCTATTCGTGGTGCGTTCGAAGGATTCGCATTGGATCAGCAACGAGAACGCGACAACACACAGAAGGTGTTGGGTGACTTGACATCGGGGCTCACGCAAGTGATGGGACTGCTAGAGAGCTCGAAATACAAGCCATCAAATCTCGGGCGTGCCGGTATGTCTGTCAATTTTATGTGTCGTGTATCATGTTTCTGACATTTCACAGAGGTGGCAAGCGTGTCTTGTCCCGTTCCTCCGTTACCTTCATCCTACCCAGCATCATCGGGGAATTATCGACACAACATCACTCTCCCACACAATCCTGCCTACATTTTACCGCCGAATCGGGACGGACTTGACGCTCCATCACCATTCGTAACTCCACCGCTCCCGCCTCTGCTCCCTCCTTCTATTTTCTCGCCTCCAACCCCCGCCTTCCCCAATTTCAGCATCAATATTTCGCCAAATGGGACAATTATATCGAGCTCATCTTCAAATCTTTTCCCGGCCTTGTCATCTTTGCCCACTCCGACACCAGTTTCGGAGCCATTCGCTCTGAATAATTCATTCAATGTACCCCAGCCGCCACCCTCCCCCGATTCCGAGCCTTCTACTCCCTTCGCACCATCTGGCGATGACCCGCATGTCCCGAACGTCAAATGGGAAGTTCTATGCCAAAAATTCCCTGCTTCACAGCTTGCCGCCCACCAGTGGACCTGGACTTGCGGCGACTGGTTGCCCCAGTACGAATATTCTCCGGTTACCCGAATTACAGATGTTTGGATGGAATGGGCAGATGGTACCGGGGGCTGTATCCCAGTTGAACAACTCGTCAAGACGTGGGGAGCTAAATGGAAGCGGAATTAGGGAAGCTCAAGACGGAGAGCAACCGGAGGATGAAGAATCGTCAATCTTGTGCAGGAGCTTTCTGTCCGACCTGGCTGGAGCATCAAGATGGTGATGCGCTTCCTGTCCGAGAGGTATGAGCCTAAGTACCAGGCTCGGGCTTTTTCCGATTATTTAACGAAGGCGAATAGACCTGCTGTACTTACCGCTGCTGATCTGTATAATAGACCCTCCCATACTCATACTTAAGTTCCAGCGCTCCATTGGTCAATTATTGCTGACTGTGTGCTTTATTTATTTTGCCCGTACTTACATCGTATTATTAATTCTTACGGGTCACATTAATACAGTTCTTCCCATTTTTCCTGCTGAGTATCACTTAATACAAGCTGGTAATACAATCGCGCTGAAACTGGACCCATCAATACCATCAAAACTGGGGTCGCGCTCGAATTTATTTACTGTGAGCCATACACTTCCGCCAGGGTGCTTTGTTTCAATTTTAACTTGTAACTGAGGTGTTGATACTTGATATGGCTGACTTTCGTATGCACTAGTGGGCCGCAAATCTGTCACACAATCTGTGCTGCTTCCCCATCCGAAAGAAAGTCAAATCCCGTACCTTTGCTCACCAGAATCTTGTGCCCGATTTATTAGACGTTCCTTGCATGTATATCAAGGTCCCTGATTTTTTTTTTGTGCTGGGTTTACCAATTGATTTTTGTCCCCATAACTGCGGAAAGATTGATTTGTGCATTATACGTACTTACTGTAATACCGTGTGTTGCCTTCACCATGCAACAATTGTGTGGACCTTAATTTGTCCATCTACAATTGATCACTGAAGAGAGCCTTGGGGGGTATCCCAGCCTTGTGCAGCAATAAATATTCAGCGAAAGAGAGGAAGAAATGCTTGAATTAGAAACTGAGAGAAAAACAGTACAAGAAAGAACTACTACTTGGTGGTGTGCTCCTTGTCCCAGTTCGACGAGGAAGGGATAGAGCTCCTTTGCTCCTTTAGGTGGATCTTCCCTCAAGTTGACGTGGGCGATTACAGATTGCGCAGGGTTTTCCCACCTTCACCATATCGACCGAGAATTGCGGTAGCCTTGATGGCCTCCGAGTAGGCAGTAGATCCCACTTGGAGCGCATTTTGGATGCTTTTTTTCTGTATCTTCTTGCGACCCTGCTACATGTTCAATAGCTAGTTCTCAAAGAGCCCAAAGACAGACCTGCACCCGAGATTGTGTCCCAAAGTATTTATCCGAGAAGTCGGAGAACAAATTTCCACGATGCAACAACACCGGGATTAGTCTGGACTCTGTGTTGATTGTGCTTGAAGTCTTCGTAACCTGTTGTATTCTTCAGCTGTTCCTTCAGCCAGTCTGCATCAAGATCAGCGCTGGTTTGCGCCTTTCTGGTGCGGTGGCGTGCATGCTCGAGAGGTTTTGCAGCAGGATCATTAACATCAAACAATTCGCGGGCGTCCAATGGACCATTACTAGAACCTGCCAAAGGCGGAGGTGCATGAAAATAGATGTCTTCTGCCTGTGAAACATGTTAATAGAAGAACTGGATACCGGCTGGTGAGCTCACCTGCTCTACGAGGATTTCGAGTTGGTTGGTGCTTGGGATGGACACAAGTCTCGGAAATGTTTGAGCCTCTTCCAGAAGTGCGTCGTCCGTGACTTTGACAAAAGCAATCCAGTAATCAGGTGCCTCAGGATCTCGGTACGAAAGCTTTACAGGCCCTGAGTGAATGGAAAGGTAATCAGCCGGACACATGTATATTTCAGTCAAAGCAGAGCTCGTACCCATAATAGCAGGTTTGAATTTTGTAGTTCACACAGGATATCGTTCAGTTCAGCTTTCCACTCTTCTCCTGTATCTTCGACAATTCCAAGAAGCACCTCTTGCGAGATCTTAGAATAGCGTCCCGATGAACTTGATTTGCGGGTGTCTTCAATTAGCAACTTGACCCAGCGAGCTGGGATCGGTTTCTATAGGATATTCAAGGAGGGATTCAAAACTTGAAAGAAATAGCACACCGGAATATTGTCGTTCGGAACCAGTGGACCTTCTATCTCGTCATCCGGATTTGGAGGGGGTGTAACTTCTAGCAGTGAGTATCCAGTCAAAATTACGAAGTGAAGAGTAGATGGGAGTGCACCTTCATCAGACGGGGTCAGTGCCGAGACTGAGCCACTCTCTGCCGAAGATATGGCTACAGATTTGGTAAATCCATACCGAGGATCTAACAATACAGTGCGAAGACGAGGTACTGAGGTACTTCTAGCCGTGTACACGTCCGGACCCGGCCATTTCTCAGCTTGGCGTGCGACCAGGCTGACAAGTGACGCCTTCTTCAGTCCCTTTCTTCAGGGAACATCAGAGGAATACAAATTAGAGGTGGGAAAACATACAATTCAGGCTTGTCGTAGGGAACATCCAATGTAGTAGGAACTGCTGCTGAGGATGAAGCCATGTAAGAATGAGAGCACTAATAGGGGGGAAATTACCTGAGACTCGGGTCCGATCGTGAGCACTTGACAATGTCGACTGGATGAAATGAAACTCATGCACCGAACAGAATGGAAACTTTCGGCCGGAGAGAATGAAAGCTAGCTGTTAATCTTCGAACGGACAAACTGAATAATTTCGACTGGATGAAATGAAACTTATGGTTAATAGTACCTACTGAACAAACCGGAAATTTTCGGCCGGAGAGAATGAAAGCCAGTTGTTTAATCTTCGAACGGACAAACTGAATAATTTCAACTGGATGAAATGATACTTATGGTTAATAGTACCGGCCGAACAAACCGGAAATTTTCGGCCGGAGAGAATGAAAGTCAGTTGTTCAATTTTCGAACGGACAAACCGAATAGTTTCAAACCGGACAGAACGAAACTCATGCATTAAATATTCCGACCGGCCAGAACGGAATCTTCCGATTGAATTAAATCTGGTCGTCTTCAAGCGAGCAAGACAAAGGAGCCAGAAAGCAAGAGTGAAGATACAAGAGGTGAGCATAGATGTGTTACAGTAGTTCAGAAACACCAGAGAGAGGCCAGGGGAGATTAGCCCGAAAATGAAGAAACCAGACAGCCGACTGGACATCTTCGTTCCATACTCAAGTGCTTTCGGTCCATACGACCGGCGGTATATCCAAGAGCAGTTACCGGCCATCATCCCTTTTGATGTCCTAACCGGAAATACATCACGTGTATACGAAACCACCGGGTAACCGTGGTGGCCACCACGCTATCTATACATAGAGTATACGTCAGGTTACCACTATAGGGTGGTAACCTCAATGGTAACCCCCGCGTAAGCTAGCCGAGGTCACCATGTTAGTATACGCTGGCACGCCTACGCCAAGCCCACCCCTAAGTGGAGCCGACGGCAGGCGACGAGCCGAGGCCACTCGGCAAACCTCTCGGGACTTCGGAAGCCCACGCCAAATCCAAATCGGGCCCCAAATGATCGACGCGAAGCGCCGCCCCCTCTCTTTCTAAGTTTCTTCGCGCATCGTCAACAGAGCGCGAGCCTCTGGTGGGCCCCGACTTATTATACTCTTCTTATAATCCCTATACCACTTGTGCTTGTCCTCGCTCCAAAGCTCTCGTAGAGCTCGGAGCAGGGCTTGTTATTTCTTACCATATCCCCGAAACTAGTCTTACGCCGGCCACCCTGCCCATTGTCCCTCCCCGGTGGCCCAAACCATCCACCTCAAACTGATCCTTCGGCTCGTAAAAATAGCAGCGAACCGTCACGGACACCAGCGCGGCTTTTACGCTGCTCTCGACGCGTCCGAAGGGCTCCTGCCTTCATTTTTCGGCTCTATTGAACTCAAAAAACACGGAATTTTCGCCTGGAGGCCTCGAAACGCGCTGTTCACATCCCAGAATCGTGGCTTTTGCGCATTCCAATTTGTTCTGTGCCACTTCACTATTTTGTGGTAAGTCAGCATCTGTTTCTATTTGACGCGATTCTAACCTGTCCTACCTCAAGAATATGTCCTCGACACCTCCAACGACACCTCTTGGGCATAAACGACGCCGAATCCAATCATCCACGGCGCCTTTTCCTCCTTTCGATGCCACCGGCTTGATTTCGATGGATGATGTAACCACCTCGAGTTCATCGCACTCAGACCCCCTCGTTTCCACTGCTTCTTTCCTCCCCGGAACGGCTACAGCAGTCAATGAGCGTTCTTGAGGCCGGATCCCACAAGCTTCGTCTTCAAATATCCGCGCAGGAGCAGTCCGACAAAGGCACGGAACCTGCGTACAACCGCCACTACAACAATTACATGCAGTGGTGGGCCAGCGATCAAGCAGCGCGGAAAGCAGAGAATCCGATGTGGAAAGAAGTTCCTCCTCTCCCTATTACGGCCACGAAGGTGTCTTGGTTTCTTAAGTACGAAACAACGCGTGAAAAAGTATGTTTTTAGTCTATTTCTTGTCCTCTCTCGACAATTTCTTTTTGTTCTAGAAAAAGCGCAAGTCTTCGCCCGAAGATTCCGACACGCATGCAGGTACAACTGCGGAAAATCCGGAATCCAGCAAGCCGTCTCTGCTCTCGAATATTTCCGGCACAACCACCAACAACGAATACCCGAAAGACCGCGAGGCCCAAATGAAGCTTCGAGAAGATACTCGCATCCAAGCCTTCGAGTCTGCAGCAAAGCATAACGAGCCGAAGCGTGCAGAATCTGCACAAGCTCAGAAAGCAGCCGGAACGTCTGTCGGTCAGTGTGTCGTAATCTTATATTTACTTCACTGGCTGACATGCCCATTTCATCAATGCAGATACGTACGATACCGGCGAGCTTCTTAAATGCTCGCTGTGGGCTCTCACGCGCTCGTCATCAAAACACCAAATCTGGCTTGACCTCCGCGACCGAGCTATGCTACTTTTCTCTGCAACATCAGCATGGCGCGGACAAAGCCTTCGGCAGCTCCTCTGGTCAGATCTATTCCTCACGAGCATTCAGATGGACATTATCCGGTCCGCTTTGAGGTTCCTGTACGTGTTTCTTTCATTTATGTATCTAATGTATAGTCAACCTTTCCTTCTAGGTGCTCGGCTGCCTCGCGGACAACGCGAAAACGAACCAGAGTGGCCGTGTTGATGAGCACGGCGTCATTCGGCATCGTATTGTCGAATTGTGTCCGATTGCGCCATCGCGATGATGTTTTTCGCGTACTTCCATATCGAGGGGCATCCCATCCCAGATTTTGCCCCCACATTTGATACCCCAGGGTTCGGGGAATATGGCCGACGGTCGTGGTATGATAACCATGTCTTCTTCGCTTCCGATGTCACTACCGAGATGGCATATCAAAGTCAGTTTCCTGTCTACTCGGATCTCTTGCATAAACTAAATCCTGTGTAGCCCACTGGCAGCGTGTCACTGCCATGAATCGCGCGAATAATATCTCCATCACCAAGGTCACCCACGCTGGCCGTCCATTAGCAGCCCAAACGGCCCGTGCCCATGGAGCGACTGTTACCGACACCAAGGCTCTCGGCGGATGGCAGGAAACTGGGTCCTTCCGTGCCTGTTATGATAGAGCTCTGCCGGCTGGTGCCCTCCTCGGGGTCGCCCATTTCGATGCGAACAGACCCGAGGCATATTTGCTTGCTCGGGATTATCTCGGTAAGTCTGGAACAAATGGATGTCATTTTGTTACTGATGCTAGCCCAGATCCTCCCGCGGATCTGTTATCAGCGTTATTCCCATGGGTCGAAGCACAAGCCATTGCTCTTGACCTTCGCTATGACCAGAACAAGCGGGCACAGGATACGGCACTAAAGCAATTACTCAAGGTTTTGATGTTCTTCCGCCGAGTCCTGATCCAGGATGCGGCGGTTCTCTACAATCAAAATCCCCATGCCGCCCTCTTTACATTCGCCCCATTCAACACCCCCTCCTTTCGGTTTTTTGCTGCATCGGCCTCGGCGACGATTGCTCAAGTCGAAACTGATGCTCGGCTTGCCCTGAAGAATATTCCAGAGAACATTGCGCGCTCTATTCGTGGTGCGTTCGAAGGATTCGCATTGGATCAGCAACGAGAACGCGACAACACACAGAAGGTGTTGGGTGACTTGACATCGGGGCTCACGCAAGTGATGGGACTGCTAGAGAGCTCGAAATACAAGCCATCAAAATCTCGGCGTGCCGGTATGTCTGTCAATTTATGTGTCGTGTATCATGTTTCTGACATTTCACAGAGGTGGCAAGCGTGTCTTGTCCCGTTCCTCCGTTACCTTCATCCTACCCAGCATCATCGGGGAATTATCGACACAACATCACTCTCCCACACAATCCTGCCTACATTTTACCGCCGAATCGGGACGGACTTGACGCTCCATCACCATCGTAACTCCACCGCTCCCGCCCTCTCTCCCTCCTTCTATTTTCTCGCCTCCAACCCCGCTTCCCCAATTTCAGCATCAATATTCGCCAAATGGGACAATTATATCGAGCTCATCTTCAAATCTTTTCCCGGCTTGTCATCTTTGCCCATCCGACACCAGTTTCGGAGGCCATTCGCTCTGAATAATTCATTCAATGTACCCCCAGCCGCCACCTCCCCCGATTCCGAGCCTTTCTACTCCCTTCGCACATCTGGCGATGACCCGCATGTCCCGAACGTCAAATGGGAAGTTCTATGCCAAAAATTCCCTGCTTCACAGCTTGCCGCCCACCAGTGGACCTGGACTTGCGGCGACTGGTTGCCCCAGTACGAATATTCTCCGGTTACCCGAATTACAGATGTTTGGATGGAATGGGCAGATGGTACCGGGGGCTGTATCCAGTTGAACAACTCGTCAAGACGTGGGGAGCTAAATGGAAGCGGAATTTAGGAAGCTCAAGACGGAGAGCAACCGGAGGATGAAGATCGTCAATCTTGTGCAGGAGCTTTCTGTCCGACCTGGCTGGAGCATCAAGATGGTGATGCGCTTCCTGTCCGAGAGGTATGAGCCTAAGTACCAGGCTCGGGCTTTTTCCGATATTTAACGAAGGCGAATAGACCTGCTGTACTTACCGCTGCTGATCTGTATAATAGACCCTCCCATACTCATACTTAAGTTCCAGCGCTCCATTGGTCAATTATTGCTGACTGTGTGCTTTATTTATTTTGCCCGTACTTACATCGTATTATTAATTCTTACGGGTCACATTAATACAGTTCTTCCCATTTTCCTGCTGAGTATCACTTAATACAAGCTGGTAATACAATCGCGCTGAAACTGGACCCATCAATACCATCAAAACTGGGGTCGCGCTCGAATTTATTTACTGTGAGCCATACACTTCCGCCAGGGTGCTTGTTTCAATTTTAACTTGTAACTGAGGTGTTGATACTTGATATGGCTGACTTTCTTATGCACTAGTGGGCCGCAAATCTGTCACACAATCTGTGCTGCTTCCCCATCCGAAAGAAGTCAAATCCCGTACCTTCTGCTCACCAGAATCTGTGCCCGATTTATTAGACGTTCCTTGCATGTATATCAAGTCCCTGATTTTTTTTTTGTGCTGGGTTTACCAATTGATTTTTTGTCCCCATAACTGCGGAAAGATTGATTTGTGCATTATACGTACTTACTGTAATACCGTGTGTTGCTTCACCATGCAACAATTGTGTGGACCTTAATTTGTCCATCTACAATTGATCACTGAAGAGAGCCTTGGGGGGTATCCCAGCCTTGTGCAGCAATAAATATTCAGCGAAAGAGAGGAAGAAATGCTTGAATTAGAAAACTGAGAGAAAAACAGTACAAGAAAGAACTACTACTTGGTGGTGTGCCTCCTTGTCCCAGTCGACGAGGAAGGGATAGAGCTCCTTTGCTCCTTTAGGTGGATCTTCCCTCAAGTTGACGTGGGCGATTACAGATTGCGCAGGGGTTTTCCCACCTTCACCATATCGACCGAGAATTGCGGGTAGCCTTGATGGCCTCCGAGTAGGCAGTAGATCCCACTTGGAGCGCATTTTGGATGCTTTTTTTCTGTATCTTCTTGCGACCCTGCTACATGTTCAATAGCTAGTTCTCAAAGAGCCCAAAGACAGACCTGCACCCGAGATTGTGTCCCAAAGTATTTATCCGAGAAGTCGGAGACAAATTTCCACGATGCAACAACACCGGGATTAGTCTGGACTCTGTGTTGATTGTGCTTGAAGTCTTCGTAACCTGTTGTATTCTTCAGCTGTTCCTTCAGCCAGTCTGCATCAAGATCAGCGCTGGTTTGCGCCTTTCTGGTGCGGCGGCGTGCATGCTCGAGAGGTTTTGCAGCAGGATCATTAACATCAAACAATTCGCGGGCGTCCAATGGACCATTACTAGAACCTGCCAAAGGCGGAGGTGCATGAAAATAGATGTCTTCTGCCTGTGAAACATGTTAATAGAAGAACTGGATACCGGCTGGTGAGCTCACCTGCTCTACGAGGATTTCGAGTTGGTTGGTGCTTGGGATGGACACAAGTCTCGGAAATGTTTGAGCCTCTTCCAGAAGTGCGTCGTCCGTGACTTTGACAAAAGCAATCCAGTAATCAGGTGCCTCAGGATCTCGGTACGAAAGCTTTACAGGCCCTGAGTGAATTGGAAAGGTAATCAGCCGGACACATGTATATTTCAGTCAAAGCAGAGCTCGTACCCATAATAGCAGAGTTTGAATTTTGTAGTTCACACAGGATATCGTTCAGTTCAGCTTTCCACTCTTCTCCTGTATCTTCGACAATTCCAAGAAGCACCTCTTGCGAGATCTTAGAATAGCGTCCCGATGAACTTGATTTGCGGGTGTCTTCAATTAGCAACTTGACCCAGCGAGCTGGGATCGGTTTCTATAGGATATTCAAGGAGGGATTCAAAACTTGAAAGAAATAGCACACCGGAATATTGTCGTTCGGAACCAGTGGACCTTCTATCTCGTCATCCGGATTTGGAGGGGGTGTAACTTCTAGCAGTGAGTATCCAGTCAAAATTACGAAGTGAAGAGTAGATGGGAGTGCACCTTCATCAGACGGGGTCAGTGCCGAGACTGAGCCACTCTCTGCCGAAGATATGGCTACAGATTTGGTAAATCCATACCGAGGATCTAACAATACAGTGCGAAGACGAGGTACTGAGGTACTTCTAAGCCGTGTACACGTCCGGACCCGGCCATTTCTCAGCTTGGCGTGCGACCAGGCTGACAAGTGACGCCTTCTTCAGTCCCTTTCTTCAGGGAACATCAGAGGAATACAAAATTAGAGGTGGGAAACATACAATTCAGGCTTGTCCGTAGGGACATCCAATGTAGTAGGAACTGCTGCTGAGGCTGAAGCCATGTAAGAATGAGAGCACTAATAGGGGGGAAATTACCTGAGACTCGGGTCCGATCGTGAGCACTTGACAATGTCGACTGGATGAAATGAAACTCATGCACCGAACAGAATGGAAACTTTCGGCCGGAGAGAATGAAAGCTAGCTGTTTAATCTTCGAACGGACAAACTGAATAATTTCGACTGGATGAAATGAAACTTATGGTTAATAGTACCTACTGAACAAACCGGAAATTTTCGGCCGGAGAGAATGAAAGCCAGTTGTTTAATCTTCGAACGGACAAACTGAATAATTTCAACTGGATGAAATGATACTTATGGTTAATAGTACCGGCCGAACAAACCGGAAATTTTCGGCCGGAGAGAATGAAAGTCAGTTGTTCAATTTTCGAACGGACAAACCGAATAGTTTCAACCGGACAGAACGAAACTCATGCATTAAATATTCCGACCGGCCAGAACGGAATCTTCCGATTGAATTAAATCTGGTCGTCTTCAAGCGAGCAAGACAAAGGAGCCAGAAAGCAAGAGTGAAGATACAAGAGGTGAGCATAGATGTGTTACAGTAGTTCAGAAACACCAGAGAGAGGCCAGGGGAGATTAGCCCGAAAATGAAGAAACCAGACAGCCGACTGGACATCTTCGTTCCATACTCAAGTGCTTTCGGTCCATACGACCGGCGGTATATCCAAGAGCAGTTACCGGCCATCATCCCTTTGATGTCCTAACCGGAAATACATCACGTGTATACGAAACCACCGGGTAACCGTGGTGGCCACCACGCTATCTATACATCATTGGTCCTAGTCGGTGTAGATCATCGCAGAGTAAGATCATCTCAGACTTGCTCGTACCAAGATCGAAACTGAAGTTCATTATTAAACGTAAAGTAAGGTCGGAAACACATATCGTGCGTAGTGCTATCAAGATATGGTAACTACATATACACCGCTCATTACGCTGGAGAGTATGATAAGTGATACCTATATCTTTTGTTCCTCTGTCGACGACTCGTCGTGCGAGGCAGTGGCCTTGTTGTGTGTGCGAAGCTCTCGTTCGCAGCGATCATCTGCTTGCGATACGCGTTCGAGTTGCGGACTATGGTAGGTGCGGTCAACGAGGGTCTGGGACGTAGAGCTGGGAAACGCACTAGAGGACTCCTTGTACAGCAAGTCGATCTGCTCGAGCGACAGACCCTTGGTCTCGGGGATGAAGAAGTACGCGAAAGACGAGGCATTCCGAGACAGTAGAGCCCCAGATGAAGAACACCTTGACGTGGAGAGCGGCGGTCGCGACTCCGTTGGGCTGACCCTTGGTGGAACTGGTCGACGAGGTACGGCGTTGCGTAACCAATGCCAAAGTTCCACAACCAATTAGAGGCGACGGAGAGGGACATGCCCTTGGCACGAAATGTTGAGGGGGAAAATCTCGCCAGTTACGACCCATGCGACGGGGCCCCAGGAAGTCGCGAAGAATGCGATATAGAAGCACACGAACGCGATGAGGACCCGCTGTGCGACCAGGTTGACGGACCCGTCGTCAGAAACTTGACCAGCGGTAACACCAACCTGTCGCGAGATAATTAGCCTCAACTACGTGCGGAGACAGCATAGCGGCCCTTTTGATCATACTTTCCTTTTATGGTAATCGGATTACCATAAAGGGAAAGCATTATCGATTTCGCTCTCGCAGTGCTTCGTATAGAAGAAGAAACTCACAATAGCCACAATATACTCACAAACCATCATCCCAGCAGCGCCGATGAGAAGAAGTCGGCGACGTCCGGCGCGATCGATCAGTTGAATACCAACGATGGTCATGCAAGCTGGGGGAAGTTAGCCGCAGTAAATGCAAAAATGATCATACCCACTATTGACAACGTCCGTGATGATCCTGATAGTCGTTAGCAAGGGATATGAGAAGATGCGCTGAATTTATTCACGTGATGATGAAGGGATTTTTAATGCCTGCCGATGCAAAGAAAGTTGTGCCTGTTGGTGTGTCAGATTTCTTTTCTTTGTTGGTTTAGAGCTAGACGCCCATAGTAGAAACACAAAGTTGATACCAGTCAACTGCTGCCAGCCCTGCAGCATGATGCCAGTCCAGGTGCGGACGCCATTCCGGAGTTCGGTGTTCTTGAAACAGTCGGCATATGAACCCGAACCGATCGCGCGCTCCTCCTCGAGCGCAAGCGTGATCTCAGTGCACTCAGCGTCAACCTCTTGCAAGAGTCCGCGGGACGGTTGGTGAGACGGGCGAGGGCGCGGCGAGCGGCGTCAACGCGCCCCTTGTGCAGGAGGAAACGCGGCGACTCGGGAAGTAAGATCATTCCTCCGCCGAGGATGAATGCCCATGCGAACTGAACGGCGATGGGAGTCTAGGGGGGGCGCAAGGGTTAATTTAGCGAAATGAAGCGGCCGGTGGACGTACCCGCCATGCAGCGCTCGTCGTCTCGTGCTGGGTGGCGTTGAGGACGATGGCAGCGAGGAGGGCACCGATCGTGATGGCAAGCTGGTAGAGCCCGACGATCAAACCGCGGATGCTCTTGGGGGAACATTCACTCTGGTACATAGGAACCAGGCAAGAGACGAGCCCGACACCGAGACCGGCGATGACTGCGGGATGGGGTGAACATCAATGGCGTCGACGGTTAGAAATAATGCGAACCTCGTCCCACAACGAAAGTTGCCCATTTGGTGTCGAGTTGCAGACCGACACCAAGAGAGAAAATGACACAAGCGGAGACGATACCCCACTTACGGCCGACCATGTCACCCATGGGGTAAGCGAGCAATGCACCGAAGAAGGTCCCGGCAGATAAGATTGACACCTGAAAATCATTCGATGGTGTACAGAAGAAACGAAGGAAAAAACGTGCGACCAAGCTCTTGTTAGAGGTTTTCAGGTACATTCCGGCCGCGGTCTCGCCAGCAACTGTTCCCGTAGGATCATAATCACCAAAGGTGTTCAGCCAATCGTCCATAGCAATGACCCCTCCAATAGTTCCAGTATCGTAACTGAGCATCGGGATCAGGAAACAGATAACAAAACAAATCCGCAGATAACCATACCCAAAGAGAATACCGCCGAATGCTAGATGGTGAAACGTAAGCTAACGTTCGCAAAAAAAAAAAGAGGGAGAAAAACACACCTGCAAAGGCACTCATTATCACAGCCCAAACGAGCGAGGCATTGGAAACACCCCCGCCAGATCCTGAAGGTCCACCGGCCATGGCGAAATTAGATGCGAAGTAAGTGCTTGAGGTGGGGAAGCAAGCTGCAACTTTCGTCTGTGGAGCCTAAATACTCCCAGGACCAAGGGGGTGGTGTTTCAGGTGGGTGCGTCCCACCGGGGACAGAAGCATGGAGCTTCAAAGCGTGTAAAATCCTGGGCGCATCACCCTGCATTACCACCACCCCGGTTACCCAAAATAGAATGCAGTGGATGGGATCTGCGCGCTTCGGCAAACAAGTTGAACTCGTGAGCTGGAATCTAGTTTTCAATGCTGAGAGCTCTCCGATTTCTCCTGAGTAGAAGGATAGCCAGGTTTGGCCAGGTTTGACCGCATACTAGATCGAATCCAAGGCAAGAAAATGAAATGTTTCCAGCAGATTCGGATCTCGGGAACCAATACCGTAAAGGAGACGACATCAGTATGCACACACTATTTTACGCACAGGCCTCACGAAAGACCGGATCCCACTGAGTTGAGCTCCGTTAATTAGTCGTTAATTGGGATCCTTGGGACAATTCGGCCTTGGTGTTAGAGGGGACCTACCAAGACTCCGAGTCCGTCGAGGGACCAAATGTATTTTTAACACAGTTACCAAAATACGATTTGTTGATTGGTCTTTGTGCGACGTCGGATTCCATTGTTAGGAGAGGGTGCCTTTGGTAGTCGTTGAGCTTGAAGGAACACAGTAGTACAGGAACCTTGAGCGCTTGTCTGAACTCTAAGTCTCATTTGGCCGGAACGGAATTGAACCGGTCAAACACGTCCCGAGTCCCGCACAAGTAAAATATCGGTGATGTCCATGATTCGGCACAGCGGCTCCATCGTGTTCCTGGAACCTGCTGCTGCAGTATCCTGGTTACCCGCAGGGGCCAAGTGGCACGCAGGACCAGAGGACCCATGATAATGGTCGGGAAGGCCTGATTTTGATTTTGGCAAAATGTCAGGACAATTTTTTTTATTCCCACGCTTTCTGAGGAAGCCAAAATCGTTCTTTTCGCGAAAGGAGCGTTTTCGATTTTTTTTTCGCGAAATTTTGGGCCTTAAAGTCAGGATTCGCACATCAGGCCTTCCCGACCATTATCATGGGTCCTAGGACCAGGTGGCCAAAAAATTGTACTCGCTTGATGCAGTTAACACATGGGCGTCGTTACGACTGCCGGAGACCCCCTCGCTTGTCCTAGACCTCCGACGTCATAATTCGATTCTTCCGTGGTTCGTCGTCACTGCACAGATATGTTGCGACTCTTCCTCGCCTTGAATAAATCAGCATCGCAAAGGTTCATGCAAACTTGAGTTCCACATGAAAGTAGGATCCTGAGACACCGTCTAACGATTTTGCGACTTCAACTGAATACCAGTGGTGTACCGCATGGCCACTTTATGCCGCGTTGCAACCGCGTTGGGTAATTGAGCCTAGTCAATATGAAGACATAGACCAACATAGACCACGCTTTCCGTGATCATCGACGCATGGTCAGAACTGCACCCAGGACTGCCCAGGCCCAGGCGGACAGTCGATTTTCATATAGTGAGTTTTGCAACCCGAGTCATCCGTCGAGCCGTATTTACCCATGTCATGTCTTGGAGTTCAATGTACGCAAGTTGTACGTGTGAAACGGTGGTTAAAACCAGGTCGTGGCACTGCCGCGGCGTGCACAGTATGATACGCCCCACTCCCACGATTTCAACGATCAGGTAGCTTTGAAGTCCTAAGGCTTACATAGACCTTGGATCTCAATGGATACCCATCGGTGCAAGAGGTGCGGAATTGAAGCGGAGGATGTACAGTAACTTAAACTTATTGTTAGGGATTACATAAAAGGAGACGATGCCGAGGTTCGATTTCAACACAAGCAAACAAGATCTCATCCAGGTCAATATCGCCCTTCTCCTCTTGCTTAACGCGACGCGTCAACGTGAGTCCAACCAATCCAAGCTTATACTCAGCTATTTTTTCTCTTTGGTCGCCGCGCCTTCATCCCTTGGTTCGTGCTTGCCTCTGGAGCCATTCTCCTTGTCCTTTGAAGAGGTCCGGGATTCTAGATCATAGGGTCGAGTTCAATTCTCTTCCAGCTTGGTCTGTCAGAATGTACCCCACTCTTGCTGCTCATTGCGCAAGGCTTGTAACGAGGCTAGAAAGCTTGAGAAGTCCCTTAATGTCTCACCCAAATTCCTAAAATGGGACCAAGGATCTTCTCGATACTCATCCATTCAACTTAGAACTAGCGACGCGGAAGTCATTGACTTGACCCTTCGGTGAACCCCCGAGTCCACACGGACGTCTCCATGAAATGTCACTGAACCAGGGAGGCTTGACCGCAAGCAGCTCAAAAACAGCGCCGCAGGTAGGTGACCAGTTTATATTAGCCCCAGAGCCTGAACAAAGGTTACCTCCAGATCACCTCCAGCTCCAAGAATCTGAACCTCCCTACCGGCGCCGTCAAATACACCGAGTACTGCGGCTCCTGCGCGCCCCCCGCCACTCTCGGTGTCCTAGGCGACATCTACCTGGATCTCAAGACTCCTGCTCTGTACGGCCGCTGTGCCGCAGGCTGGCTCGTCTGGCCCGGACCCAAGTCCCACGCGCCGGTCGTGCACCCAACGTACCCCGACCGCGTCCTCTGGGCGTCGATGGAGGACGTGCGCTGCTCCTGGGTCGCCAGCGCGAAGAGAGGGTTATCAGTACGTGACTGCGAATGCGGTGAATAGGCACTGATGGATACGTGCCCGCGCAGCTAAGACGACGAAGGAGGTGCTAGCGACGATCATTGACCGCGACGAGCGGCGACGCCAACGCAAGGCGAAGGAGGCGCTGGCGGGTATGGGTGAAGCAAAGAAGGCTAGGGTATCGGACGCCTCCGACGCTGGACCTGCTGCCCAGGTACAACCTTCAAATGACGCGCAAAAACAGTCTGCTGCGCCGCTCAGCAAGCCCGTGGAAAGCCCCATATCGTTGTCGGGGATGGGTGCGGCGAAGAAGGCTAAGGTGGCGGACATGAATGCCTCCGGCGCTGGACCTGCTGCCCGGGTACAACCCTCAAATGACACGCAAAAACAACCTGCCGCGCCCTTCAGCAAGCCCGTGGAAAGCCCCACATCGCCGGCGGGGATGGATGCGGCGAAGAAGGCTAAGGTGGCGGACATGAATGCCTCCGGCGCTGGACCTGCTACCGAGGCACAACCCTCGAATGACGCGCAAAACAGCCTGCCGCGCCGCTCAGCAAGCACGTGGAAAGCCCCACATCGCTGGCGGGGATGGGTGACGCGAAGAACGTTAGGGTGAATGCCTCCGACGCTGGTCCTGCTGCCCAGGTACAGTCTCCAAATGACGTGCAAGAACAACCTGCCACGCCCCTCAGCAAGCCCATGGAAAGCTCCACATCGCTGGCAGGGATGGTAAGGCGAAGAAGGTTAGGGTGTCGAACACGAATGCCTCCGACGCTGGACCTGCTGCCCGGGTACAACCTTCAAATGGCGCGCAAAAAAAAACTGCCGTGCCCCTCAGCAAGCCCGTGGAAATCCCCACATCGCCGGCTGGGATGGGTGCGGCGAAGAAGGTCAAGGTGTCGGACATGAATGCCTCGGACGCTGGACCTGCTGCCCGGGTACAACCCTCAGATGACGCGCAAAAACAACCTGCCGCGCCCCTCAGCAAGCCAGTGAAAAGTCCCACATCTGCGTCGCGCGGCAAGCGCACTGCGCCGAATTCTCTGGCTTCTGACACTGCTCGCAAACGCCAGCGCGTACAGTCGCCCTTAAACGAACGGTACGCTGCTTATTCTGGTACGACCTATCTACTAAGAGCACCTCTCCGCCTAGTCTTTCCGTGGCCGACGCGGAGGAAAGCAAGCAAGTGGAAAAGGTCGCGAAAGAGACGATGCGGCCCGTGAAGAAGCATCTGGCGAGTTTTTCTTTTGTATTCAGCACTCGTAATTGACGGCTGGGTGCAGAAATACCTCGGGGAGCAGGTCTCGGCCACGAGGAGCGAGGAGGTCGATAAAGCGGTGGTTACTATTGGCCGACACTTGGAAAAGGTGGTCGAGCAGAAGGAGGCGTCGGGGGGGGATGCTGCGCAGTGGAGCCGCCGTCTCTGGGCGTAAGTTCGCTTGCAGCTGAAGATAGTATACGATGCGATGCTCATAGGCCGCGCAGATTCACCGCACTGTTCTGGCCCGAAGCCGCTGAAGCCACCAACCCAGAAGAGCTCTATCGAGAATTGGTCGCCCAGCGGCCGACTGCTCCAATATCTGAAATGACGGAGGTTCCGGAGGATGTAGCCGAAACGCGAGCGTTGCAGCAACTTTCACCGGAACCAAGCAATCCGCCGCTGCTCACGCCGGTAAC
>JARKIA010000687.1:0-21087 GCA_029289565.1 Mycena galericulata
GATAGGTGCGGCAACTCACTTCGTGAAGACGAACGGTACCATGTGGCCAAGATGCATGCTGTCGCTACTGGGACCCCGTCCAGTGTACAGAAGAAGGGCTTTCCCTGCTCGTATCGGTCGAGGATTTTGTCAAATTCCCTGAACGATGGGCATAAATTGATTAATTTATTACATGGTCAACAACTACATGCCGATGCGAAAAGAACATTCCCCGTCGGAGGAAGACATGGGGTTTGTGGCCTGTGAGCTTCTCAAAGCGCTCCAAAAGAGCGGCGTCTACTCTTCGGGTGCCAAACTGCTCTATGAGTTTGTCATAATCAATCGCTTGCTGCTTTCCGTCTGTAGATACAGATCCTTGGACGTCCCACGGAGTAACGACCTGATCGTGTGCCGAGGCTTTCACTTCGACGGTAGGATCGGTAGAGGTCCCAGTGGTTGTGACGTCCGACGAGGAAGGACTAACAGAGATAAGTATATGGTCGGAAGACTTGTCAAGTTGGCGTACTCGGCAAGCGAGGCTGCACCCAAGTCCGAGGTAAGGCTTTGAACAGTCGCAGGCGCAGTAGGATCTGCAGACAGTTCTTCGGGAACGGATGAAGGGACAAAAGCCATCGAGTCAGTGGTGGTGGTCCTAGTCAAAGTTCTTGCAAAATCGATCGAGTCAGTTTAGGGAACTCGGATAACAAGGCCAAACGACGCGTCCCTTGCACTCTCCACTCGGGTCCTCAGAAATCTTCTCCATGGCTGAATGGACATCGGACGCGAATCAAGCGCTAACTCTATCTCTAGGTCAGATATCACGCGCGCCAATATCCCTCCTAACATCCTCTCGAATTTTCTCCAGTGCGAGCCACCGAAGACGAACAGAGTTTGGGAGAAGACGAGTCGTACACGGAATTTCATCCCAGCTTCACGTATCCAGTGAGATATTCCAATACTCTTTCTACACCTGGGGTGCTGACCGGCCCGCTCTGAGATATTTGGAGAGGACGAAAAGATTTACGGGTACAATGACCTCGTCATTGACGTGCGTTTATCCACTTTATGAATCCACGGCGCTAACGCGTCGTTCAGTTACGATTTGCTTCCGGGTCGCTTGTTCAGTTTCTCGGCGTGAGACACAGCAAAAAACTGGCATCGTCCTCCACCGTCGACGACGTCGCAGGAATTTTGACCGGCTTTATGCCCTCAGGTGGCGTGCTCGAAGGATTCCATGTCTCAATACTCAACCTTGTCTTTAGATTACTACAAAGACGAAAAGGCGTTCCTTGCACGCGTCGAGGAAGATGCCACAACGTTCAGACCACCCGGACAGATGATTTACACCTACACACGACCTGCGCCTTACTCGAGTGCATCCAAGGGCAAGGGTGTAGCTCAACCCCAGATGCTGGACCCTGAAAGTGAGGACGCGGTCGTGTTTGAGGTGTACCATGTATAATGCCACCTTTTCTACGCGCTTTCTTTTCTAAATTATCCGGGTTCAGACAACATGGGAGTCTCCGGTTTCAGAGAGCTGCATCGGCGAATGCAGCTCTTCATACCTCTTTATATCGAAGCTGGGTCGTACATCAACGAGGAGGAAGAGACATGGGAGTTTGTCGTTCTGTAAGTGGCTTGCTACATGACCTGGCCTTGCTCAATTCCCAGGTATGAAAAACGGAAACGGAGAGCATCCCCAAATGTTGCCACGTATCATTTCGTGGGCTATTCATCCCTGTATCCATTCTACTGCTTCCCCGAGAAAGTTCGTCTGCGACTAAGGTATGCCCTTCTTCTCACCCTGCATCTGTCTTCACATATCTTTCCTCTCCAGCCAATTTGTGATATTACCACCCTACCAGCGTTACGGTCATGGCTGTGAGTAGCCCCGTGTTCGCTGGGCCACTTGACCGACCTACCTTCAGCGGAACTCTACACCTCAATTTATCAATATGTTCTGTCTCAGCCCAACATTGCAGAGTTGACCGTCGAAGATCCTGCGGAGGCGTTCGAGGATCTACGGGATAAGAACGATCTGCTGATGCTGCTGGCGCACCAGCGCTTCATGGAGGAAGGATTCGGTGGCGAATCGGTCTCGCATGGCGGAGGGCGCGCTGGTGGGGTTGGAAAGGGCGGGCGAAGCGGTCGGGGCGGCGCCGCGACAGTTGCCGCTAAGGGGAAGCTGGGGCCCCCAGCCGATAAACCCTGGGTAGAAAAGTGGCGAAGGGACTTGAAAATTGCCGGGGTATGACCCTGCTGCTTCACTTGATGCATAGCTGAACTTGTATTTCTAGCGGCAGTTCCATCGTCTGGTCGAAAATGGTCATCCTGCTCCGATTAGATCCTACAGACAACCGTGCTATGCGGGCTTACCGTCTTCAGGTCAAGGAGCGGTTGTACCGATTTAACTTTGTAAGTGTCTTCCACTCGGCTGGAAATACTTTGTTTTCATGCATCGCTTGCAGGAAATATTGGCGCAGCTAGAAAAGCAGGAGAGGATTGGACAAGCTGGAAGAGACATTCCTGAGTGTCCGCGACGATTACATGAGGATATTGGCGCTGCTCAGTCATTGATTATTGCTTTATTTTTGTTGTGCGAATGAGACCATCCATTATTGTTGGCGAGTACAGTAGGAAGAGGGAGGAGGTATGTCGCGGGAGAGCGGGCCGAACAGCCGTTGACATCACGGCGCCCTTCTTCAAGTTGCTGAAATCGCGTCAAGTTGGATGACGGCGCCGGACACAGCAGTCCCGTCGGATGCTCCCCAGAATGACCCGGATATAGCTAGCAGCGGTATTCTATCCCCGAAGGAACCTGCTCCGTCGCTGAGCTCAAGAACAAGCACTGGCAGGGTTTCTACCCCACATGCCAACCGTTCTCGTCCCTCGCTTCCTCTCTCGTCCCAGCGAAAACCCCCGGCGTTCAATAAATTCATCCTATACGAGAACCGCCTGCGCTTCTTCATCATTGCGTCCAACACGACCGATTCCCGCCACCGCATCATCAAGGTCGACCGCACCTCGCAAGGGGAACTCAGCGTCGTGGAAGATGACTCCGAATACAGTGGGAAGCAAATGAGCGCCATGCTCAAAATGCTTGATGACGGGAACAAGAACTCTGGGGGTCTAGGGAAGGCCAGGGTTTTCTTTGGCATCGCTGGTAGCTTTCCCCTGTATTGAGGAGTGCCGTTCACTCATGGAAATGCCAGGGTTCATACGCTTTACAGCAGGTTGGTACATGATTCTGATCACAAAACGTTCATATGTCGCTCTTTTGGGAGGTCATTACCTCTACCATTGCGAAAACACGGATATCGTTCCTGTGTGCTTCAACCACAAGATTGAAAAACCAGCAGAAGAGCAGCGCTTGATGAACATCTTCAAGCAGGTGGACATGTCGAAGAACTTTTACTTCAGGTGTGTTTGATTCTCTCACCAGGTCCCAAGTCGTGGCTGAGCTCGTACAGTTACACTTACGACATAACCTCCACTCTCCAACACAATCTTACGGGCTCGAGCCGCTCGGTCCAGGGTGACTGGCCATTCAATGATAGATTTGCCTGGAATTTCCACATGATGACGGCTGCGTTCGGGAACGAAGAACATCCTCACCTCAAGCCATACTGGATACTGCCTCTTGTGCATGGCCACGTTGACCAAGCCAGTGCGTTCATCCATATCACTTTTGGCATTCCTCATTCGCTGCAGAATTAACTGTCTTGGGACGCGTTATTTATGTAACGCTCATAGCGCGACGATCTCGACATTACGCCGGTGCGCGCTACCTCAAACGAGGTGTCAATGACGAAGTTGGCGGCTGAACTCTTCATCTCGCCGATATGAACTGATATCTTCTTGCAGGGCAATGTGGCAAATGAAGTCGAGACTGAACAGATAGTATCCGAGGCCCTCACCACTCCCTTCTACTATCCATCTCGCCGCGACCTCGCATTGGAGCATCAAGATCGGCGGCCAAGCCCAAACTACACGAGTTATGTCCAGGTGTGCCCTCTTAAGAGTTAGTAGAGCCCCCTTTGACCTACCCCCCTCCGTCAGTACCGCGGTAGCATACCTATCTACTGGACCCAGGAGACCAATAGTATGAGCCCGCGTCCGCCAATCGAAAGTCAGCTCCCAAGTTATACAACCGGCCCTGCAAATCTGATCCTGTGTTTATTTAGTCAGCGTCGTCGACCCGTTCTACACTGCTGCGTCACGGCATTTCGACGATCTTTTCAAGCGGTACGGCGCCCCGCTCATGATCCTCAACTTGATTAAGAAGCGTGAGCCTGTGGCGCGCGAGTCGAAGCTGCTTGATGAATACACCCAGTGTGTCAAGTACCTCAACCAGTTCTTGCCCCGGGACAAGCGGATGGTCTATCGCCCGTGGGACATGTCCCGGGCGTATAAAGAGTGCGTTGCTTTTTCTTGGCTCCCTCTTCGCGATGTGGACCGTTCTATAGGAAGACGCAGGACGTCATCAGCATCCTGGAGGATATCGCGGAGGAGTCTATCCAAATGACCAGGTTCTTCCACTCTGGCCCCGAGCCGTATTCGCACTACCTACAAAGCGAAGCAGAGTATGTCTTTCATCGTTTCGTGCTCTCCTTCCAATTTATACCCATGACCCTCGAGAAACAGCCAGTTACCGTGGCGGAGCACCATTTCGTTGCAGAATGGGATCTGCCGGACGAACTGCGTGGATTGCCTCGACCGTACCAATGCGGCACAGTTCGTCTTTGGGAAGCGCGCGCTAGGGCACCAGCTGTACGCGCTCGGGGTTGTGGAGAACCCCAATTTGTCGTTTGATTCAGACGCCGTGAATATGTTGACTGAGATGTACCACGACCACGGGGACTGTGAGTTTTCTGATCGCATTCTTGGTTAGATCATGACACTGACACGTCGAAAGCAATTGCACTGCAATATACGGGAAGTGCCCTCGTCAACCGCGTCGAGACGTACCGCCGGATGCCTCACTGGAACAGCCATTCCAGGGACATTATCGAGAACATCCGCCGGTTTTACACCAATTCTCTGCTTGGTCAGTCTCTTCTCCATTACTAAACGCTTTTACTGAACCGGAGCCGAAAGACGCCGACAAGCAAACCGCGATTAACCTTTTCCTCGGTGTGCAGAGCGAGCGCCCCATCATCCACCCGCCTGTAAGAAACGGATACCAGAAGTGGTTCCACGAGGAGCATCTCCAGCCGCCGTATGCACTCACCGACTGCGACCGGGGCCTGCGCGATTTCGTGCAGAACAAGAGCGACTTTTGGGTCGAGTATTACCGGCCGTTGCTGTTCACCTCTCTGGGGAAGCATTTCGCGTATTCGATGAATAGCACGCTCAAGCTGCCTGGGTGAGCGCCGGGTCCTTCCCGAGGCCACCCGTAGACTCATGGTGATTGCAGGAAAACTGCGAAAGACCTCAATCACAGTCCTTTTGAGGCGCATGGGAACACGACCAGACATCACCCGAGGCGCGTCTCTCTGATTTTACCCGCGATTTATACTGACAGGACTCGGGCTGCAGTGTAGTGCAAGGTGTTCGGCGGTGGATTGGTTCCAACCCCGTCTCCAGTTCGAAGAAGCACCACAGCAAGGTTCCCGATCGGGTTGAGGCTAAGAAACCTGACGTGGAGCCTGAGCTAGACCGTCACTCGACGGAGGCCCTTGCCCGGCATCTTCTCGATCCTGCGGTCTCTGAGACAGAGGAGGCTGAGTACCAGGGGTGTGTTGTCTGTCTCTACTCCTTGTTCCTGATGGGGCTCCTAACCCGCCGGACTGAAAGATATATCGACCAATGTCAGGAGCTCCTTGATGCGCCGAGCACTTCGGGCGAGCGGAAGGACCTCGAGGTGTATTCCCTAGCCGTCCGAACGGCCACTGGGGAAATCCCCGACTGGGTGGGCGAGGTCCCGAAGGAGTTCATTACATATGTCGAACACGGGTCGACGCAGTACCTCGACGGCCGTAAGGACGTCCAGCCATCGTTCAATTATGAACGCTGGCTTGGGTCCGGTGGATAGACAAAGCGGACTACTAACTTGTAACTAAGTACATATATAGTCTATCTTAATTTTAATCCGTCTTGATGCGCCCTCGCGAGCGTACCAGTTGCCGACCCTCCGTTAACCACCATGTTCCGAGGCATGCGCAGCCCAACGCACCCCCAGTTGCGACGTGAAGAAGCACGGGCCTATTCATCAAGACGGAAATCCCAGCTCCCGCTCGTGCGATCGTCCCGGATACATCTAGCCGCTTCTCGCTCTGTCTCACAACCGCCCACGACACACAACAAGCCAGGGTGAGTCTCCACCCGGGAAGCGCATTATTCCATTCCAACGAAGAGCGTGCGCTGTTTTTGATGAAATAGGCCGACACAAAGTGCACTGCGTACGCGATTCGGGCGCTGAGGTTGATGATGTTGGCGAACACCAACGACGCGTCGCCGAAATGCCAACCGTAAAGCTGTATCGCAGCGCCGATGTAGATTACCGAGAAGGCCGCCATCCACCTGTCAACTTAGTAAAGCTGCGGGGAACGACTGGAGGAACAGATGAACGCACCAGCTCTGTCTGTTGAGATCTCGGGGAGTTGAAACACTCGATATGAATGCTTCCAACCCGCCATTCAGAGCCAAGACCGGTATATACCACACCCATGCACTGAGGACATTCGGAGCGCTTGTGGTGAGATATTGACGCGGGAGGAGCACAGGAAGGACAACAGGCAGGTATGCCGTACCGAACACTAGCAGAATGAGAGAGAAAGACGTCTGAATGGAGAGGAGGGTGATGAGAGCCTGAGACGCTGTCTGGAGGGCCTCCTTGCCAGTCGGAGGAGCCAGCATTTTTGAAAACGAGATTCTCGACGTTTCCTCGATGGGTTGGAAGACAATTCGAGCTATCAACGATCCTGAGGGCAAAATGAAGATGTGCACAGAGACGATGCCGAGGGACATACCATAGTTGACGGCAATGGCGTACCCGCCTTGATCTCTCAAAGGGCTAAACCATGCAAGGACAAGTTTATCGCCTTCCGTTAGGAAATGCTTGATCAGAGATTGGAAAGTCATGGTCAATGAGAGGCGAAATATTCCATCATCGACGGCGCCCCTCGCACTGTTCAAGGAGTAAGGGTTGCAAAAGAATCCAAACAAGTCTACGGACCTAGTCCAAGATGAGACAGGGAAGAGGGCAGAGAAACCGTAGTGCGAGAGATACACTAGCAGAAGACATAACGAATACGAAAGCTGGCCCATGGCAAATGCCATGAGGGCCAGATCTCCGTCCATGCCCGCCTTCGAGTCATACAGTAGTACAAGGAATGTGACGAGCGTCTTGAGTGTAATTCCCATCCCTTCGGCACGCACACGGATGTGAGTTTTCATTTCTGCCATTGCCCTACAACCCAACCGTAAACCGGAGAAACATGGAACGCAGGAGACGCACATACTTACTGGTTATGCATGGGTTCACACCACAACTCCATCACCGCCGCGAGCGCATATACGCCGATACCGCCATGGAATCCGGACTGCGAACTGGTTTCTGATCCTGCGAAGTGGGCGTACCCAAAGCTCGTGGCCAGCGCTAGCGGAGCCCCTATAGCTATTGGAAGAAAAGACAGATTCCCAGCGTGCCATGAGCCATCTTGGGTTCGTTTGACACGTAGTAATGCATTTCGAACGCCTTCTCGACTCAGGAATAGGATCGTGCTCGAGATCAACTCGAATTGGATTGCTGCGGTGCCAAATGCCCCGGGAGACGCTAAGCGAAATAAAGCCTGGTTAAGGAGAAATGTGAAGCCACGAGAAAAGACTTGGAGCCCAATGAGACTTGTGAGTTGGCGACTCGACATTTGGACTGTTTGGCTCTGCAGGTGGATGCAAATAACGCGGACGCGTCGCATGATTTGGGTCCATATACATAAGTACAAAACTGACATACAGGACTGTATTGGTAGAATATCGACAACAGTCCAGGTTAACCATTCAAGGTAAAATCGATCAGGTGTACAGGAGACGGCGTCGTCGTCCCAGTGCTGTTCTGCTGGTAGAGGACTGACATGACTCCGCTGGGAATCCTGGCTCTGTCGAGGGTTACTTCGCCAAACGCGTTGAGCCCTGTAGCCGTGCCATTGTATACCATGGTCCAGTCGGTCCACCCCGTGGCTTTGCTAGCGGTCACCACCCGGACAAATGGCAGAACCACGTAGATATTGTCCTTGGCATCCATGACAATTTGCGAGCGCCCCACGCTTTGGATTGCGAAGGGGATCTCGACTTTGGTGAAAGTACCGTTGGGAGACTCGTAGAGGTGGAATGGTCTTGCATAGAGTGGCCTGTCCGTCTCGTAGTTCGTGACACATTGGGTGAATCGTCCTGGTCAAGGAATGATTACGGTCACCTCCACGGGAGAAATAAGGCCTACCGGGAACATAGGAGATTATGATATGAATAAGACCAGCAGAATCAACGGTTTGCGATTCCTGGTTCATAAGCCCATGGTTCGCGTCAAGTGAGTCCACGATTATTCCGGGCGTATTAACATTGATTGGATTTGACCCAGATGTGCCAACTTGCGTCGTTCCATTGTTGAACCACGTGCGGCCTACAGAACTGTTATTTCGCATTCAACATCAGAGCGAAATTCCAGAAGGCTCACCCAAATCATTGGAGTAGAAATACACTGTATCGTGATTTGTCAGGCCAGCGCTGCTGCAAGATACAGCTGCGTTCTGCTCTCGCCAGGTCCCAGATACGAATGCTCTGTTACCGTGGTAGGTGAAACCTAAAGGCACGCGTTAGAAAAGACGAAGAGTCCGTCAAGAGAGCCAACCATGAATGTAAAGATTCCGAAGTGTACTGGTCACACCAGTGTCGGCATTATATGTTCCAGTAGCAGAAGCCCAGGAACCGACATTTGTCCATGTTCCCGCGTTATACTCAGCGAGTTGGGTGGCTCCATCACCCGAGATTCCCGAGCGGAAAACGAATTGGAGGAGGTTATTCGGTGTAATGACGAATCTAGGATCTTTACATTCCAATGAAGAAGGAGTGAGGGATGGGTCGAACTCACTGAGGATAGGTGATGACCCTAGAACAGATGAGACACGGGGATGACAGATTTCCATCGAGATCGGATGGACTCACGTTCCAATGTTCAAGTTGCCCAAGGTATTCGTGATCGTCGCAAATCGGCTGGCGACCCAGCTGGCACCGCTGGTGGCCAGGTTTGCTTCCGAACTGGTGTAGTATAATTGTGTACTGTGACAGTCGAGAGCGACGTGAATCTTTCCGTCTGCTGGCGAGACTCCGAGGGATATGACGTTGTGAGAATCGACGGAAGTTAAATTGTGCGGCAATTGCAGGGTTGACCAGGCGCCGGAAGGGAGTGTTCTGCGCCCGAGGATGGCCATCCCGGTGGAGGTATACCTTTGAAGCCGAATAAATTTGGAACGGTATATCCAAATCGATGCGACTCTTACCAGGCAGCGTATTGGAAGCTCGTGTACGTTAACACGGCAGAGAGCTGGAATGAGTCGACGTTGACCAGCCCATCATATGAGATGAAGAATATCCCCTTTTCAAGCCTTTTCAGAACCCAAAGCGAGCGAGGGAGGTTATTTATATGAGAATCGGTCTACCTTGGGATCCAGCTGAGTGTTCGAGAGGACAGACACCGATGGGGCGGCCCCGCAGACGGTGGCAAGAAGACCGATTGCCCCCACTAAATATTGGAGCAAACGCATGTTGGGTAGGTGATCAGGAGCTTCCCAGAATTCGCGTCCATCTTGTTTTTTAAGTACGAGCCGGGCCGCCAGGATGAATGCCCAACGGTCTGACGAGTCTCCGAGTTGCTTCCGCAGAAGTTCAAGAAGGCGCCTGGCTCACGTGAACGCGCTTCAGGTGCCGCCTCGGTGCCGACGCTTAGCCATTATGTAACGTTCTTTTCTTGCCCATTTCCGGCGTCATCCTCAACCCACTGAACTCACGAAGTCACTTTCTGGGTTTCCAATTTCAGGCTGCTGAGGAGGACTGCAGCTGTGGTGTACTGCAATGCCTGTAACGGTACATCTACTACCCCAGCCCCGCATTCTATCACATGAACTCTCTCTGAGCTTCCAAAATGACATTGATAATCTTTCTTCGGTTCATGTCGATCTTGTGACGACACGCCGCCCCTGACTACGTACGGTGGCTCGTGGCCCACGAGGTCGGACCGGCGCTCGATCGCGCCTTAAAGCGCGGCGACTTGAGTTGAACCTCGGGCAGACATGATGCACACGCCCATGTATCTGCTCGCATTGCTCGCGCCTCTAGTTGTTTCCCAACGTATACCGCAGCTATTCTCCAACCTCATCCCACAGAAGGTTCTGGCCACCGCAAAATCTCTTCCTGCGGTCATCCAGTACCCTCAGTATACGGATACCTCTGTTGGAGACTGGCTCTACTTCAGCCCGGATACATGGACTTCTGGATTCTTCCCAACGACTCTGTACGCCCTTGACACCAGGAAGAAACTCTGCGGTGCTACGGCGAGCAATGGATTGTCTGCAGCGGACTGGCTCGACCTAGGACGCGCAGCCAGCAACGGGCTAATACCACTCGAGCTGCAGAATACTGTTGGGCACGATGTTGGGTTCTTGAGCTTTCCGTTTGTCGAGGAACTCGCCGTGTAAGTGCATTGGTATATATATATTCAACTGCGATTCTCAAACCTTCCAAAAAGAAACCCTCAAAATCAGACCGCGCTAACTGCCGTCAATCAATTTGCAGCTGATCTTGCCGCGAGATTCAATCCCATAGTCGGATGTACGCGAAGTTGGGACACTGCTGATCCTACAGATTTCACGGTTCGTTCAGACTAAAGCAAGAATTAGTGAACCGACGTTTTCTAGGTCATCATCGACAACATGATGAACCTTGAAGTCTTATGGGTTGCGTATGGTCTCACAGGCAATGAGACACTGCGCCATATTGCCGTTACGCATGCGGATACCACGATGATAAATCACATTCGTCCGGACGGTTTGGTTTCTTGGTTTGTTTTCTCTTTATCAGCTGAACCTAATTTAGGAGGTACATGGCATGTCGTTGAGTACAACTCTACTACTGGCGTTGTGATCCGGAAGAGGACCTCCCAAGGATATTCGGACAATAGGTTGGTGTTTGTTGCAATTTCTTCGATACTTTCTAAGTGAGGCGCATATTAGTACCTGGAGTCGCGGTAATTTACATTCTCTTTTTAAGACCAATTCATAATATCTCATATACACTTGATTTCAGGCCAAAGCTGGGCAATTTATGGCTTCGCAAACAGTAGGTTTTTCGAAAATGCCAACAATCGGGTGCTGACTGGCTTGCACCCTGCTCAGTGTATCAGCACACGAAGGACCCCAATTATCTTATAACGGCGCGCCGGCTGGCTGACTACTTCCTCACAAATCTGCCTTCGGATGGTATTGTACCATGGTGCGCTCTACCGTCCAAAATCTCACTTGGCTCTGACATTACTCGGTAAACAAAGGGATTTCAACGCCCCGTTGCTACCCCCACCGCGCCCCGCCGATTCTTCTGCAGCTACCATAGCCGCCAACGGTCTTCTTCTGCTGGGAACGTTGGAAACCTCTCCCGCCGCGGGGCAGAAATGGATCCAAGCCGCCATCAACGTACGTGCATTTAGTAGTCACCAGTTCAACACCATCCGATATAGCCTTGCAGCTTTTGGACCGTATCACTACGCTGGCGTGGCGGCCATCTTGGGAATCGCTCCTTTCAAATGGGACAGTCAATTGGCCTGCCGGCAATTTGCTAACTGGCATCGTTTATGGTGTGTCTCGCTTAATGACATGAGTGCCACGCCTAATGACCCTCATCCAGGTGATTATTATTATATCCGAGGTAAATAACTCCACCCTCCTTCATGAACTGCACTGATTGTGTTTGCATGCGTAGCTGGGAACGAACTGGTTACGATGGGTCTTGCAACGTGCTCTGGTTGAGATCGCTGGACTCTTGGACTTTGGATTTGGATAATACTTGATGGTCATGAACAGTGGACTGCACTGGTTGATTGGACATTCCCCGTCGTTTGCATGGATACTTTTATGATAATGAAATGCGGAAAGCTCGACGTCCAGGACAATAATGATTGAACCGTTGTTGTGAGATACTTCAGTATGGGTGTGTTATATTTTTTTCAGAGTCGCGATATCTTTTCCTATTGGTGTTGAATTTTCTGGACGAAATCGAGAAAGTTCAACCACAATGTTGAACTTTCGGGCCGAGGTTTGTTCGCCGGGCCGATGTGACCAGTGATCAGGAACTTGAATCACTATCCCAAGGCCGACGTGTGCCCGGATGACCACCTCTCTTGCTTCTCCCACCCTCGTGCAATGGAGGATAAGCCCATGCAAGCGCTCTGGCCGTCGGAGAACGCCCGAGGATATAAAATTCCTAATCTAGAATGTGGGACGGTGAGACTCGCGGACTTCGATTTGTCCCGAACTGGGGACCGACAATCATTTAGTTAAAGCCTATCAAAGTCATTGCTATTGGCGCTGGGATATCCGGCATCAGTCTAGCGCACGACGTTCAAGAAGATGGGCAAAATATTCAGTTGACGATCTACGAGATGGCTTCGGATGTCGGTGGGACGTGGCTGTGGAATACTTGTGGGTTTTGTTCTTTGGGGGACATGTTCAAGTTCCTGATTTCACAAGATCCTGGGATTCGATGCGATATACCCTCTGTCAATTATCAGATGCACTGGAGCCCGAAACTCGATTGGCCGGAATATTACTCCAAAGGTAGTTGTTGACCTTGACCGGCACCCAATTGAATCCAACCAGTCCTCTTAAGGCCCTGTCATCCAGCAATATTACAGAAGTCTGGTCGATAAGTAAGTTGACCAAGTGAGTCTGACAATTAGATACGACCATCATTCAATAACAGATTCAACCTATGGGAATATATAAACCTCCAACATGCAGTCGTCAAAGCTGAATGGGACGATGTCGAAAAGAAATGGCGACTGAGAGTGCGAGGGCCGGATGGGAAAGAATTCGACGACGACTGTGACGTGTTCCTTAACGGCGGAGGTTCATTCATGTCCGTCTAATCCTCGATGTGAATCTGAGTGATTATCTAGGGGTCCTCAACGTTTGGAAGTGGCCTTCCATCGAAGGGCTTCACTCCTTCAAAGGCGAACTTTGTCACACCGCTCGTTGGCCCGATGAAATATCCGTCAAGAACAAACGGGTTGCAGTGATTGGCTCGGGCAGTTCTGGGATTCAAGTCTTAGCCGCTATCCAGCCCGAAGTCAAACAGTTGTATCACTGGATCAGGTCCCCGACATGGATAACAGGCGCCTTTGCTCCCCAATTCGCTGGTCCGGGAGGAGTGAACTTTGAATGTGAGTAGGGTCGCGCTGAACTATTTATCCTGACACCCCGACCGGCGCCATATAGATTCAGAAGGGCAGAAGAAGAGATTCATGGATGATCCGAAGCACGCGCTCAAGTATAGAAAAATGATAGAGGTTTGGCCTGGTTGAATTTCAATTCATTTTTCTCGACCTTAATAAAATTAACAGTCGGAACTGAACCAACGATTTAAATTTATCGTTCAAGGCACCCCGGAGCAAAAAGCCTCCCTGGAGGTATTCTCCCAATCTCTCTCATATATGTTTCGCTTAGGCAAAATCAGTTTGGGAATAAAGATATGCGGGAACGGCTCAAGGGGAACCAACGTCTGATTGACGCAATCGTTCCCAAGGATTTCGCTGTTGGTTGTCGACGACCGACACCTGGAAATGGGTACCTTGAAGCATTATTGGAGCCTAATGTTATCGTGTACACGGAAATGTTCCAGCGCATTACCGAGAAGGGGTTCATCGATGCCGAGGGAAATGAACATGAAGTGGATATCATTGTTTGCGCAACGTAGGCCAGTCAGTTGACATGCAGTCTGCTACTCAATGCATTTGCAGTGGATTCGATACAAGTTTCAGACCCAGATTTCCCATCATTGCGCACGGTAAAAATATTCAGGATACGTGGAAGGACTTTCCGGTAGATTCTGTAAGTCGCTCGATTATATTCAACTCGCTCGTTTCATCGTGTTGTAATCTAGTACTTGTCCATTGCCATAAAGAATGTACCGAACGTGCGTAAATTTCTCAACTTCTTCTCTACCTTTGCAAGCGGCCACTGTCTAGTATTTCATGTATTATGGTCCGCATGGCCCGACGGCTCATGGATCGGGCGCACCAGTAATCCAAGCATGTAAGTCATCTTTTCACCTGTCTGATCTTCTCGTATTCATCACCAGAAAAATAGATACTGGGGCATTCATGCAAATCATCAAGAAAATGCAGCGAGAGAATATCAGGTCCATAAAGATCAAGGACAAGGCCGCGGATGATTTCAACGAACATCGCGAGCTATATATGCAGAGGACGGCTTGGGTAGGGCCGTGCTCCTCCTGGTTCAAGGGTGGTCCGGATGGTGGATGTGTTCATTCTGTGCCAACATCTCCATACTGACTTTCCTGGGACCCAAGCTAAGCCGATGTTGTTCCCAGGCAACAGAGTCCTGTTCATGGAGCTCCTCACAAATATCCGGTGGGAGGACTGGGACTACGAGTACGGATATGCTGGCAATCGGTTCGGGTATCTCGGAAACGGGTTTACTCAACGCGAGAAAGATGGAAGAGGTGAGCACCAGCACAACTCTTTACTGATTCCAATAATCAATATTTCCTGGTCAGATACAACTTTTTACTATGGTTTCTTGGACGGAAAAGACGAGCAACCGGATTATTCGGATATCCGACCATTGTATGCGTGGAATTAGTGCGATGCGAACAACGTGAAGATGGATATATTATTTGGTCTAGAAAAGTTGTTTATGATTGATGAGAGCCCGTTCGGTTACCGGTCAAAGCGAGAATTATTGAGTTGAAAATCAAAGGCGTTGCCAAACAATCCACACTAGACGTCGACCACCTGGCACTGCATTAGTTCTCACACCAATACTCATGCGTCTCCAGCTTTGCAGCATATTAACGCTCCCTCTGCTCCACGTCCTTGCCCAAGGGGAGCAAATCGTCATGAACGAACCATAGTCCAACAATCCACATTACCGACGTTGGCCGACCTGCTCACAATCGAGTCGAAGACCTCCATTTTCTACTCGTACGCCCGCGAGCTCACGTTGAGCAACATGTTCTCGGACTCGGATGCTGCCCCCATCACTCTACTCGCTCCCACCAATAAGGCGGTAATGGCCCTAGCCCGTAAACCGTAAGTCAAAGCTCGCTTTGGAACTATGTATATGCGCCGTTAAGCTCGGACTTTACGCAGCCATCAAGGGCCCGCGTCTGCACCGGTGGACACGGGGATCATCGTAACCGACGAAGAGCTTGACGCGCAGTCCAAGGAGAATGTGGAGCATTGGGTGTCGGCCCATATCATTCCAGTAAAGCCTTCCTCCGACTAGGTACATATTTATCTCTGAGCACCTTCTAGCAATCGCCGATTACATTTGACGACTCGTACCCCACCCTCCTGGAAGGGAAGACTATCACATTCACGCTATCCAAGAAGGCCGATGCCAATGCTCCTGATTGGAGCCGTGCGGTTTTTGAGGGCAATATCCATATCATTGGAAGCGGGAGGTACTAGAGTGGTGTTCGTCGCGCGCCGGATCTCCACTGATCATTATCTGTCTTAGGCTTCCAATGGTGTCCTTTACCTCATCGATGGTACCGTCTCGTTCGATTGAAAACCCCTGTGTCGTGACTATGTACTACTTTATTGTGCATTCCTAATGCATTCTACTATCTTCCCCTACTCCGGAACCATCCTTTCTCCATCTCTCAAACTACCTCCAAACAATCCTCGGCACAAGCTATGTCGATTGAGCCTCTCACGTTACTTACGCTTCCCCGTCGGTCATAGCACATATCATCCTAACTTATTATCCAGATGCAGCGACTTCCTGGGTCTTACCGCTGCACCTGACTGGTGCGGCTAGCGATACCGAGCTTGGTAGGCATGTTGACATTCTGGACACAATTCAAACAGCATGCCGGGCGCGCCGAAGCGCTTGTGGCGGTATAAAGCAGCACCCAGTGCAGGGCATCTTCAGGTCACCCTTCCAGTTCCACCTAACCCAAACCCACACCCACCCTTTCCTTCCCCTCTGAGATGCAGACTGTGAGACGTCGCCGCTGTTACAAGAGTGGATGCCTGATGCTGTCCTTGTAGACCACCTCCGTCCCCGTCAACGCAGCGTGTGGGCAAAGCACTTGCAATTGCAACTCGTCGTAAGCAAAATATCTTAATCATGTCGCGTTCTGTAACCTGGACTTTCCGCAGGTGTGCTTGCAAGCCTAACGAATGCAAGTGCTCGTGAGCACGGTGATTTCGCGAAGCATAGCAATTGACACCCCATCCCCCATTCTGTACAATTGCTATATACAATGCTGTCCGCGGGATATGAACGATTCGCAACGGCCGCACATCCTCTTCCCTTCTTCCCGACCTTGTTACTACATAACCGCCTGTACGATACGATACGAACGACGCTGGATTTTTGTGATGCGTACCAGGTGAAGCGACGCAGACCGCGTTACGCAAGGGCGCACACAATGCGGTAGAAACTGCCAGCCGGCTAGCCAGCCCGCCTCAGGTGCGACCGCTGCGCTCTCGTCGGGCAAATCGGCAGCGCTTCGCTGGGCACCTCGCTTAAACAAGAGATGAATAAGGATGGCCTCGCGAATAAAATTGATCAAGCTCACACAACGTCAAACCTCGTGCTCTTCCCTCGACTCAACATTCTCTTGTTGCACTCACATGCCCTCAAATTCATAGATCGTGCGGCCGCCCTCTTCGGGGATGTTGATGTTCCGGAGGAGCGGGTCCAGCGACGCAAGCTCGTCTTTAATCCCGTTGCGAGCGAACTGGTCAAGCTCCTTGAGTAGCACCGTCGTGATTTTCTAGCATCGGTTTTAATTTCCCGGTGTCCGCGCAAAGTGTGCACGCGACGCACCTTAAACTTGCCGTCGATCTTGAGCACCATCTCGCCGAGGGCGGGGGTTCCAGGTCGCGGGCGGGGACGACATGTGGCCGCCGGTGCTTGCGTTCGCGATGCTCCAGAGGCTTCCCGCGTCGGCGTCTAACGCGCTCGGGAGGTGCGGGTTCGAGGAGAGCTGCGGGGTAGAGGCGAACTGGCCCTGGCCCTGGTGCGAAGTTGCGTACGGGCCGGTCTCGGAAGAAAAGAGGTAGGAGACGCCCGGGTGTGGCGCGAGGAGGCCGAGCGGCCCCATCATGTTCTGTGCGGAGTGTGTGAAAGGCGAAGGACCGAGGAGCTTGGAGATCTTGTTGTACACCTCGGAGAGGACGTCGAGGAGCGAGAGGAGGGTTTGGGTGGTAGTCCAGGGGGAAAAGGCTGGTGAATAATCAGCGTGTGGAAACAGTAATGTGGACACCAGTCACTTGCAATATGCGGGGTCACCAGATAGGATTCTGATGCATCGCCGTAGGAGCCAATGTAATCCTGTAACATGCCTGGTCGTTTACCCATCTTTGTCCTGAAAAGACGCTTCGTGGGTCGCTCGAAGACGGTTAGTGGGGGACGATTGATGGGCGGGCCGACCTACTATTTTGGGTTTATCGCTGTCCCTCTCGCGACTGCTCGTATTCCTGAAGGGTGCTGATGAGGCCCTTTAGCAGATCTTGCGGCTGGGAGATGTCCAGGAGAGTAGAGAGGGACATCCCGAGGATAGCGAAGCGGAAGGTCCTGCCAGTGCATGTATTTAGCCGGCGCCAGCGCACGGACAATGGAGACTGACCGTTTTCTTCATCTCGACCGTTGTTGAACACCCTGTCAAGCTCTGCCCGCGATATCATGATGGTGTGGGAACCAATGGCTACGTCTGGGGACGGTGAGACATGTCCAAGAGACTTGTGGCCAACGTACCCCTCATGGATGTTGCGCACATAGGTGAGGGTGATAATGCGCTTCTGGACGAGGTCTCTGAGGGTACTCTACGGAGGTTCCTTGGGGCCCTGGCTGTCCCTGTAGGATTGTTGAGAGTGGTTGTGTCCGAGTAAAGAGACTGGGTGTCGAACCTCCTTCGGAATGGGGGTGAATACGGGTCGGGGTGGATGGGACATTGGGGGGGAGGGGCTTGAAGGACGAGGAGGAGGTTCCTGGGCCTGAGGACTTGCGTCGCATCTGGGGTCTGTCAACGAACTGAGCCATTTCTGATGATAGACTCGATTAGACCAGCGTTGTCCCACGAATAACGCTCGGTCACAAATCCAACTTGACTTGAACTCTCACCATCATCTCCCCATGGAGCCATTCACCCCCAGGACGCGTACGGGGGGCAGGAAGAAGAATATCACCCTTTCCGCAAAAGAGTACACCAAGGCGCGTTCAACCCAGTGTCGCGTTTGCTCGTGCCAACTTTCATCCCAAAGATAACCGGAAACTATCGCGTCCGTACGCCGCAACAGGCTCCCCCAGGACGATCTCGAAGAGGAAGATCAGTAGACATGGCCATTTTGTCGCGTGAAAGTCGCGCGAAAAGTCGGTGGCTTTTCGTTTTCTTCGGCGTACGCTCATCCCTCCGTCAGGCCAGACAGAACCTTCCTTCATCGCAGAGACGTCGTTTGTGCGGGCACCACTCAACTCCCGCGTCAGTTCCGTATCTGCGATTCCTAAAGCCAAAGGCAAGGCAAAGCAGGAGCCCCTGGATAACGTTCCGGTCGATATACAGGAAGCTCTGATCTTGGAGGACATGTTGTACATTCTCATGGTAGGTAGTTTAATGGGTCCTTTGCACGGATTATAACCCATCGCAAGGGAATCGAAGGCACATATATCACCTTCCACCCGGAATACTCTGCAGAGGACGATGATCCGATGCAAGGGCATCCGTTTCGTAGTATCCCCCTCCCTCGGTGCGTCAACGCTCCCAATCCCAGTCTTTCTCCTCAAATCTCTACAGATTCGTCATTACGAGATTTAGTGGAGCGAATACTGCCGCTGGGGACATATTACACCGCGATCTTGTCTTTCGTGGAACTCCGAAGTCATCTCGACTATGGGCTCGTCAACCATGCGTTGTGTGCTTCTGTACGCGACATGCTTAAGGAATTACCAAACCCTTCTGTCGCAGCTGGAACACGCTTTCTCCTCATCCGCCCAGTTCTCTCTGCAAAAGCTCTGGTTCTACATCCACCCCACGATACACACGCTCTCCCTGATATACCAGCTCGTTCTCGAGCTCGGATCGGCCGACGATCCTTCCGCTGAGGGCGACTCCTCTTCTTCCGCAAGCACGTCCGATGCGGAGGAGGATGCGCGCAACGAGGCCCTCGGCCTAGGTGGCGCCAAACTGAAAGCCGTGTTGTCCGAAATGGACAAAAAATGGGCTGGATGTTGCGGGCGGGAGCGGCATCGCAGTCAAGGGCGGAGAAGTGTTGGCGATCATCTACGAGCGCATGCAAAATATGTCCGGAGACCCCACGGCCAACACGCTCTACAGCACGCTGTTACGCGCCGCGGGGACCCCGTACGTGGCGATGCTACGGGTCTGGGTAATGACTGGGCGCCTCGTCGACCCGTACGAGGAGCTGCTGGTGAAGGAGAGCAAGTTCATCAACCGGGGAATACTGGAGATGGACTATACGGACGAGTATTGGGAACGCCGATATACTGTGATTGTCTTCTGTCTTGGTTAGACGTTGGCTAATGGCATGGCAGCTGCGCGATGGCTCTACCCTCGCCGCACCCTCGAAGCGACGGCAGGCAGGTGTGCCCCCACCTAGATCAATAGGAGGGCGATTGCCTGGGGGAGCATGTGTGCCACCCCTCCTCGAGGGCTGGAAGCACAAGATCCTTCTGGCAGGCAAGTACCTGAACGTGATACGGGAATGTGGAATAGAAATTCGGAGGGACCAAGCTCACTCTGTGGATGAGGTACTAACCATGGACGATGAAAAGTCTGTCTTCCCCGACTTTGAAGCATCATATACTAATGCCAGAACAGGTTCTACGTATTTTTGGAAGACGCGTACACCCATGCAAACCGCACCCTTCTGCAGCTGTTACTCTCCGGGACCAGCAGCTCATTCCGCGCCTCTCGTCGCTGAAGCGGTACTTTCTTCCTCTCGCAATCGTCTTTCCTGACACACAATGCTCGACCTCTCCCATGCGGAGCTCCGGAAGTCTGCCAAATCCGCGTCGATCGTCAAGCTCCAGAGCCTGTTGGACCTGGCGCTCTCAATACAGACTCTCAAGGAGAGGACATGTTGTTTAGGGAAGACGTCAAAGTGACGATCGCGACCAGCGGTCTCTATGAATGGTTGCTCAACGTGGTCAACGTCAGTGGTGTCATCGGCCGGCGAGGAAGGCGAGCCCGAAGCACAACAGGAAGTAGCAGAAGAAGGAAAAGGAAAAGGATGACAAGAAGCCCATGCTAGGTTTGTCTCGTACCTTTCTTTAAAACCCATTCCGTTGACATACGTATTCCACAGCCATCGACGCGTTGGCACTCGACTACACGGTCAAGTTCCCGCCTCTCGCTCGTCATCCTCGCGCAAGACCATCTTGCGCTACCAGCTACTCTTCCCGCTTCCTACTGCACCTCAAGCACGTCGAGCAGTCGCTTTCTGCGATGTGGATCGAGCAAAAGACGGCTCCGTGGCGGACACCGATGCCGCAGCACCCGGAGCTTGAGCGCTGGCGACGGCGCGTGTTCCTCCTGCGCGCGCGCATGCTCTCGTTCGTCCAGCAGATCCTTGCGTTCGCGACATTCGAGGTGCTCGAGCCGAACTGGCGCGCGCTCGAGGGGAAGCTCGCCAAAGTTACGACTGTGGATCAGCTCCTGCGAGACCACGTCGATTTTCTGGATACCTGTCTGAAGGAGTGCATGCTGACGAGTTCGAAGCTGCTTCGGGTGAGTTTGCCTGTTGCTATTTCCGTCTTCGCACGCATTAATCATGACTGCTGCTCTAGGCGTACTCGCGGCTCATCGTGACGTGCTCGACGTTCGCGCTATACACGTCGTCGTTCACAAAGT
>JARKIA010000688.1:0-21082 GCA_029289565.1 Mycena galericulata
TTTTGAGCAATTCTCAAGTATTTTGTGGTCGAAATATCAAAGTTTCGATAATTTTCGAGGCCTCACAGATAATTATGCACATTTATTTGATATTTGTTGACAAATTTCTCTTGAATGGGAAGCGCAAGTCACAAGTCTACAAATGTTCCTTGACAAACTTCGGACAAACCTGTAAAAAAAAGTGTTACCTGGCATCAAGGAAGATTGAGGTCCGCAGTTGGAGCCATAATATAATTCTTCATGGGTGTGACGATATTCCGAATTGAAGCGGCTGCCCGCGCAGAACGTACCATCACGGGAAGGCCAATACAACCGCACCCTAAAGTGTCATTCTGTCAATGTGACATTGAAGTTGAATGTGTGTCATCGTGTGAAAAGCATCGGCAAGTCACCGTCGCCGCGGGATCGGACGATTGCTGAGCACGTGGAAAAAAAGATGGTTTGTTTTGATTCCACGGCAACAAGGTCAAACAACTCTCTTCCTTTCCCCCCACTCGCTCTCTCTCGTCCTCTCCCTCCCATCGTCTTTTATGCCCTAGCTGCCTTCTATCTACAGTCTGGCTACTCAGTGATGTTGTTGGATCTTCCGAGGTCCATCTGCGGTGAGTAGATTTGTCCCAGTCCGATATTTCGCCCTGATCCTTCGACAGCAGGACCGAGCATTGACCTCTTTCCAGTGCTGCACATTCCATGGTAACTTTATCCACCTGTACTCATACCTCCTAGCCTACCCTTTCTGATCCACCCCACAGATGACCAAGGCTTCGGCCTGTGCCTGCATTCATGCCGCGCGACCCTCCTTTACCGCGTCAATGAATGGCCCGCGATAGGTGTCTTGACAACGTAAGTGCTTCTATTATTTCTTGACAGTGTTCCTTACAGCTGACAGACAATTCCGCTGGATTCGCATCACGCTTCGTCGGCGTTGTCGCTTGGTTTAGGCGGTGTGTGTGTTTTTTCATATCTATTCAATGGCATATGCTAACAGCTCCTCCAGCTGCCGCCCTGCTTTCATCATGAGATCGTGGGGATCACTGCTCCTTCGATGTGCACCGTGAGGCCACTGGTGTGACACAGATGCCCCTTCGCGCGTGTCCTGTCACCATCATCCGAGGCCGCCGTGCTTTGGTTGTGCGTGAACCCTGCACTTGATTTATTGCATTCCACTCACTTACTTTGCAGATCTTCGGTTCTCGTTCGGTGTCATAGCTCACTGGTAGGTACTGTAGGGTATCATACATATGTAGCATTACAGCTATGTAGATTACTTCCAATGTATTATGTAGCTTTGACGATAATACAAACGTTCTTTGGCATTCTATCTGTGTTTCTGTGTGCGATATTTGAGCAAACTGGCGTGCCATTCAGCAAAACATTTTGCACATCTTGGAGGTATTTTGAGCACAAAATTTGATATTTATTCGGGTGAGAACATATTTTGACTAAAAATGTGAACATTCGAGGAATTGAAGGAATTTGTGCACATTTTAGCTCAAAATACTAACAAATTCCTGGGGGGGGGTTCCCTGATGTCATACTAGCGAACATACGAGGGGATACGGTACAAATGGCGAAGGGTAGGTGAGATGGCCCAAAAAGTGGCCACCGGCAATCCGTTTGGGAAAATCGTGCGCTTATATAAGCATGATCCGGCGTTTCCGATGGCTATGGCGGTCAGAGTGCACTTTTATTATTTCTCACACACACATGTAAACTTCTCTCACACACAAATGTAAAATTCTGCCTACTGTCTCTTCTGGGGTCCTACAATGCTTTTCTGCCCTCCCCTACCTTCTTCCGCCTATTGACCTCCTTCAGAGGACTCTGCAACCAAAATTTCAGCGTGCCCGGAGCTACGGCTCCGAGAAACCGGTGGCTGTGCCAACTTCCTTTGGGATGCCGAAAATTAGAACAGAATCTCTACCGTTTTCACGACCACTTCCCGGCCTCCCTGCAGGCCCATCATGGAATTTGCTTCAAGACACTCCCTCTGGGCTCCCTCTCTCCGAGTCTCGCCAACCTTGAGATCATTCCCGGACTTTGGAACGATGCCGGTGGTGCTTTTCATCGCCGTCGGGATATTCCGAAATGAGCTCACTCCGAGTCTCCTGGACTTCGAGATGCCGGTGATGCTCTCCACTGCCGTCTCTTCGAAAGTTCTGACCACATTAGACCGGTGGCCTACACTACTTTATCAGTAATTGTCTTAATTTGACTCGGACCTTTCCGCAAAATTTCATTGATGTGGTTGAAATAATAAATGTCCACAGTACTCCCGCCCTTATCCCGACTGCCCGCTTGATGCGCCATCAGTTAGCACTGCCAATGATCAGATCGTGATGGGCTTTTGCAAGGCTTTCGGTGGAGCCGCGTGCATGATTGACACCATCCTAAGTCATCTCAAGTTATATGGATGCCTTGGAAAGGACCCAGAGTTGACCCAGAGGTTTCTTTCAACCTGATGTGAGAGAATCTTGATTTTGTGTGTGAGAGGAATCACCAAGTTGTGTTAGAATGAGAGTTGTGTGTGAGACTCCCGAACTTGTGTTAGAATTTACATATATGTGTGAGAATTTACTTATGTGTGTGTGTGAAATAATAAAAGTGCATTCTGACCGCCATACTCCCGAACTTGTGTTAGAATTTACATATATGTGTGAGAATTTACTTATGTGTGTGTGTGAAATAATAAAAGTGCATTCTGACTGCCATAGATGGCAAACTCCCTCTTAGATTTGTTCTCATCCTCTTCTGCTGCTCTGGCTCCTGAGGATTTCTTTATCCATTTCAGATACTAATAAAAGCTTAAACCTCTTTTTTTGAGCCCAGAAACCACTATCTTCAGTATGGAATTGGCGATTCATCTTTGTTTGTACCAGTTATCACTGGATTTGCCACTGATTCAGATCGACCTAGTATGGGCTCCCACGGACTCGATATGGACCCCGAAACTGGCACAAATATTATTTTAATTGATTCTAAGTGTATTCTTGGTAAAAACTTCCCCAAATTCAGGTCAATAGATGTCTCTCTTTCGTTGAATTTGAGCTACAGCAGAGCCTCAAAAAATCTGTTACCAAGAATACATGTAGAATGATTTATCATGATTTATGGCTCAATAAACTGTGCTGTAGCGGGACCGGACGATTTTATACCAGGTCTATCCATCGAGGCCTGAGATTTTGGCAGCGCGTCTAAATTGGGACTGCACGGTGATGCCATCAAAGTCCCATACCATTGCCGGTAGCCACAAAAAGGCAGTCGCATTCTGCCACGTGGCGTGGGTTGGTTTTGAACGACATCTACCTTATCGACAAAGCAATGAGACGGACCGGATGAAGCCCCACGGCGGCTGTTAATCTCCTCCAACGCGAGTATCCTGTGTTCAAGTCGTTGCGGAAGGGTACCATCTCGAGATGGCGGGTTAAAGGAAAGAACGAGTGATCAGCTGCCACGTTGGAGAGACGACTGCCGGCAGAGCCATAGCTGCGTCTGGTCGGACCGGGATCCTCGCACCCTACCCGGGCATCACAAACCGTGTCAAGGAAACATTTCAGGGCCTACGCGCTGCCGGTGCTGTCGTCAATGTCTCAATTGTTCGAGGGCTGTTGATAGCAGAGATCAAGCAACAGCAGCCCCATCTTCTTTCGACATTCAAAGTGTCTGAATTTTATGTTCGCATGTTTTTGTCCAGTGTGATGGACTGGACTCCTCGGAAAGGGACACGGGCTGCTCGCCACATTCCTGAAGATGCTCCAGACTTGTTAACAAGAACATTCTTCAGGCTGCGCTATGATATATTGACAGGCGGAATTCCACCTCCGGTCTATTTATTTCATTCGACAATTTATCCTTTATTGACTTGGTTCCAGCTTATCGTCAACGCGGACCAGGCTGGGAATTATCTGCTACCCGCCAGTGGGCATACTTTCCATGATCGGGGTGCTAAACAGGTTGATCTCGTCGCAAAAGATGAGAAACGTGCTTACACATCGATGCTCACCTCGACACCCGCTGGAGATTTTCTTGGAATTCAGTCGGTTTGGGCCGGCAAGAGCGGTGGTTCGCCACCAACTCAAGATGCCGAGGCAATGCAGGATGCAGGGATTAAAAACAGAGCCCTAGTCTTCCGAGAGCTGGGGCGCAAGAAAATCACTCAAATTTCTGCGAAATCCGCGCTTCCTGGCTTATTTGGGTGAGGGTTTATAAACCGAAAATTAAAAACCGTTTATAATTGGCTGGGGAATTATTAAACAGAGCCCAATGAACCACTCCATATTCACACTTCCCAGCCGCAATACCATCCAGCCATACCGGCGACAACATAATATCGTGCCGTCGGTGTCTGGCTTGACCTTTACCGACATCTCCGCCAACATTTCCGCGTTATTTGGACCGCCACTCCGTCGGGATGGGAACGACACAGAGCCGTTTGGCGAGCCGGTTCTTCATGGACATACACTGTCTAATTCCGTATCAATTAGCCCGAATTATCTAAAGTGGTCTCATCCAAATCCATGGAGAACTGACTGAGTTACGGGTAATTCTTTGAAAATGTTCCAAACCGGAAATTTTTCAACCGCGCCTTCGGTACTGCCAACGGCTGTAATATTGCGCTCGAATTCGCGCTTGTTCGTGGGTCGACCGAAATTACAGCTAATCTCAGTACCGAGGGTGCGAACGAAAAATTTACCATTTGGGACATTTTTTCTTTACGGATCTGCATGAAACCAGGCTAGATAGTTCAAGCTAATTCATGCGCAATTAGTGATAGAAGAAAATACTTTTTATTAGATAGCCTGGGAAACTGGGCAGTTTGGGGAATAAACTCAGGCCAGCGAGATCCAGGCATGTTCAAACAACCTGGTTTTTTGGGACGGAAGACTTCCATGGATTTTAAAAGATGTCATAGAGTCAGAATTGCATAAAGTTCATGCATGGATGCCATTCTTACAATATTTCCCAATCACAGTGTTTTGCCCATTCCCCCCCCCCCCCTAGACTCAACTGAGGCTAGGTGTCCTACACATACCTACACAGATGTGTCTGTGTAGCTCTGTGTAGCCATGTTTGTCTAGGTGGCTTCACAAACCTGCGCTGACCTACCCAGAGCTGGGCAGAGCTACAAAGATTGTGTCTGGTTCCTAAACCTACCTACAGCGATCCATTCCGGGCTAGACAGACCCATGTTGGGCTCCTACACAGATGCTAGACAGAGGCTAGACAGAGGCTAAACACACCCAGCCAAAATCTGTGTCTAGTCTGTGTCTAGTGCCCCAGACAGAGCCTGTCTAGCAGCCGAGCTCACCTAAAATTATGCTAGACACACCTACCAGAACCCCAACTCAGGTGAGTCTAGGGGTGGGGTCGGAACGCAGTGAATGGGTGGAACCGCACATTCCCGCTCGTCACAGGGAGCCAGCGCCAGTATATTTGAAGGCGTCTGGCTATCTCCCAGCGAAGCCGGGAGACGTCTGGTGGCACGGTAAGCTGCAGAAAGTAGGCTACGATGCCTCACTTATGCTAATAGATAGGTCTCGTAAAACGAATGAAAAGTTCATTTTTCATGCGTGTTTGGATACACGCCCTATCACAGGATTATAGTCTGCAAAGCAAGATACTGATGACCCCGTACAGGCCCTGCTTCAGTTTCCATACCCAGTCCTCTTTGATATCCATTGACGCGTCTGCAGGCCTTTCTCCGAGCCCGTGATCGTGTTGGTTGATGGGAACCTTGTTTGGTCTATTCCAATTCTTCAGGATGGACCCTAAATCCCCGGCAACCAGGACACCATAGACCACTGTCGTCAACTCAACAGTCCGTCTGGGCACGCATGCCGGTCTAACTACCAAAAATAAAAGAAGAAAATAAAAAAGGGGGTCCAAGATAAATAGCAGTTGAATGGCTGGCCAAGAGCTTCATCTCAATTGTCTATTATCTGGGGAATTTCAAGGCACATTTTGTCGGCGTCATCTGGGGTGATAGCCAGTGAAATTTCAGTTCGAACTGTGTCCTCGGATTACTATTCAGTGCCCTCGTTGGCTTTCAGGAAGGCCGAGAACTCTTCAATCCAGCCCAAACAGTGGCAAATGAACCCCGGGACAGCATGCCGAGTTTCGGAGTGTCCACAATTTGAAATACTGCGTCCACAAATCCCGTCCACAAAATCATTATCGGAGCCGCCGGGGATGATAGTGGTTACGTGTATGACTATACAATACAGAGAGCCCCGGGGCCCGCAGTGTTCGCCCGAAGGACGAAGGCCTTAATTTAAGGCCTTCGGTGTTTTTCACCGGGACTTCAAGCCCTTCGGAAGCACACAATGTGAAATTCGGTGCGGCGCGTTCCTAGGGGCTCCGAAAACTTGATCAAAATTCATATCCAGCACTTCGGTAAAATAGGAAAACCTTAACTCGATCATCCGGTGATCCCGAAAATTTCATGATACCCGGTAAAATTTTATGTAATACGTACTGCCATAGTGGCTACGTAAGCTTACCAAGTCCGTCGTCAAATTTACCTCTGCAACGACCACCAAGTAGCCATGTAATTGTTGATTGGTTCTATATTGCCATCTTCGGATGGAAGGAATATGTTTGAACAATTTCTGCTTGAAAATACAGGTACACCAGACCAATTCTTGCTGAAGAGAAGAACTTGTCATTACAGCCAATGGCAGTACCGAAGGCGCGAGGGAAATTTTTCTGATTTCGAAGGTTTTCAGAGAATTAGCTGTAGCTCGGTCAATTCTCTATGGATTTGGATGAAACCTAGCTAGAAATTCCAGGTTACAGCCTTTTGCGGAACTTATTTGAGGGCATAGATGCAATGAATCGGCGCTCTGCGCCGGACAAGGAGTATCCCTGTTTGCTTACAGCTCTTTGCAGAACTTAGGGCGTGGCCCGTTTTTTTTTTTTATTTGTAAGTTTTCACGAGAACAGCGATTGCAAGCTCAATTCTCAACGGTTTTCTCTGGGAATAGGCTCATTCAACTCGCGCTGCAATTACGCAGGGCCCGGTATATTACGACTTTTGCTAAGCATATCAAAATGATTCACTAGTTCAATTTTCGGTGTTGATGCCTTTGGTCAAGTAGCTTTTTTTGGAGGAAGGATTTACGTGCATAATAAACGATTTCATAGAGCCAAAAGTATCAATTATGGCTATACATGGTGTTGATTTAGCATATTTTCTGGGGGTCCATCAACTGTCTTCAAGTGAATTACTGAAAGGAAGGACCTATTTTATATTTCTGGCTCTATGACAGGGACCATAATGTATACTATTCCTCTGACCCAAGGATCCAGCTTGATTGAACATGTCCTGGCCATGCTATACATCATTTACGTGTCTGAGGGCCCAAAACACCAGATAACCCAATATGGAATATTATTGCAACTCTCTTTCTATCACTAATTGCAGCTGAATTACAGCCTTTTGCAGAACTTAGGGCGCGGCCGGATTTTTTTTTTTTTGGTAATCTTTCGGGAGAATGGCTATCCTGACCTCAATTCTCAACAGATTCCCTTGGTGGTAGGCTCATTCTACTCGTGTTGTAAATGCGGAGGGCATGGCATCTTACAATTTTTTCTGAGCACCCCGAAATGATTTACTAGGTCAGATTGGGGTGTTTTGAGTTGTCTGAGAGCAGAACATGCCACAAAGTGGCTGTAGTGCTCGGGTTGACCTAGATTTTTAATACAATGCACTTATGGGTATTCCGGAGGGCAGAAAACACCGGGATAGTGAATGTGACTTGTATTTCAAATTTATCGCTGTTGGGGAAATTCACCTGATATCCCACCTGTTTACATGTATCATAGAGTTGAAATTCTTGGTTCAAGTGTGTGCACCTTCAACTGTTCCAGGACTTTGGTAGACTGAGAATCTTGTTCAACAGTTGAACCTGAAATTGAATTGGAATGGATGAGTCCAAAATGGCTAGCATGTGGCCTGGGTTGGCGGGAAATCACTTGGTAGGTGAAGGTTGACGCGGCAATTGACGCGCCACCTCGACCTGTTCAACAATACTTCAACTCATTTTATGGAGTCCGCGGCTTTCATGGTGCAGAAAAAAAAAATTATTGGCCATGTCAGAAGGTCACTAGGATAAATTATTCCGACCAGGATTTGCTGTAAATGCAAATTCATTTGCACTACTGATGCTTGATAGATTCAGTCATGCTTAATTTTGTAGTGTTTCCCGGAGGATGAGGGCGAATTAGGAATGATTACTGAGGATGATTTACTGAGGATCCAATTGATACATACTGCCACACAAACAACAGAGAGCCTACTTGGCTATTGGCATGTACACTGTAGTTTTCAAATCCCGCATGATCACCCAACCCCTCCGTTCAGAACCGTTCAGAAATTTACGTGCAACGCATGAGTCTATGCATTCATGCGCAAACAGTTCATAGTTTACCCGGCGGAGTTTCACTCCGCTCCAGAGAACCAATATCTAGGCTGATGAGCGCAACCAAAGGAGCGGCATGTTCGTGGGACAACGGGAACCGCCAGAATAATCAACCTCTGATATGCAACTCGATGGACATCATTCGATGCTTGTGCTCGGGAAGCGAAACTGAGAAAGATGTTGGCATCCTTGTGCAGCTTCAAAACAATGACCACCTTCTCAACCCTATTCCCAACCACCCTCAGCTCCATCCATAACTGCTTTGCATTGCCATCCTCAACGATCTCCATCAGGAGATCACGACGTAGACCTGATTTCCGAATGAAACCAACAGTTTTTCTTGCTCGGTGAATAGGACCCGATTTCCGAGTCGTTCGGACAGGTCGAAGGAAGTTCAATTGGTCGTCGTCAGAATAATCAGTGGGTGTGGCAGGTTCGGTCTCCGTGTCTGAGTAATGCTCGGCTGTGTCGTCCTTCTCCATTTTCTTGATAACAGCTTGAGCACACAAATTGATTATGTGGGAAAAGCACCGAATCAAGTTTTTCTTTGCATCAAAGTCATCGACCCCGATTGCATGCAGTTCTGTGGCAAGGTGGACCATGAATGTGAGGTTGGAGGAAGCGTTGTCCATGGTAAAGTGCCCAATCTGGTAAGAAATATGCTTTAGAGCCAAATAAATATTAAACAGACAATAAACTAGACCTTATTAAGAATCTCCGCAGATTCCAAAATGTTGAAGACAATGCGAGCAATTCGTGCACCGCTATGACCCCCACGAATGCGACGAAATGCAAGTAATGCTTGTCGGAGTGTCACTTGACCTGTCTCAGCATTGCGGCTGAGCCAGTGAGCTGTGAGCGCAAGATATGGATGCATTCCTTTGCTGCTCCATATATCAGCTGTGAAGCTAATTTTTCCAAGAGCACTCTATAATTTATTTAACACTGTGGAAAGAAAATTCGGGGAAAAGGAAACTTGCGTACATGTAACTCCTGTTTGAGTGCATTGTAATATTCTCTCCATAGCTCAATGATGAGCGATCGAAGCTTTGTACGGTGAGGGATGTCCCTTTCGTGCAATGATTCACGCAGCAGCAGAAGCAGGTCACGAAAAAATCACGATTTTCAACAATGTTGATTGACTATCGCTGTGGTCAGCCCAAAGTCAATAGTAAATCGAATGACACACCAGATCATTAGCCACAATAACCCTCACAAGCTGGTTCAAGAGCTCTTTCTCAGAAAATGGAACCCGCTTCCTTCCTTCCGCTGAATCCTGACCAGATCCCTGCAGTGCAGCCAATAAACTGGCTGGCAATTTTGTTTCCCAGCCTCGAGCCCTGATTTCGGCGAGGAGTTCTGGAGCATGTTCGCGTTTTACATGACCCCGAAGAGTCGTCCCACTGTTACCACTCGCATATATCTCCCTACAGGTTGATCAAGAACAATGTTAACAAGAAACGCCAGTAACGCACCCACAAAGACGACATTTCCATGAACCACTCTGAACATGCCGACCCCAAAAATATTTTCCATCGGGGGCACGTTCACGAGCAATCACAGTCTCATCTGCCCACTCAAACCCTGTGTCATCCTCAACATATCCAGCCTTCTTCTTCCCCTTTCGTGCCTGTGGTGCATCTTGGGTAGGATCGGTGACCACAGCACTACCCTGACGCCCACCTCGACGACCACGAGGCTGTTGCCGTCTGCTGTCGGAAGGCTTTTGGGACTCATCGTCAGAGTCATCAGAGTTTAGGACTGCAACATTGGCCTAATAAAATATCTGTGACTTCAGAACTCAATAACACTCAAAGAAGGAACACGTACACGACGGCGTCCCGTTGGAGGGCGAGGAGCCTCCTCGGGCTCTGAATCATTCTCTTCGACAGACTGTTCAGATCTGAGATCAGTCTCGTCTTCATCGGAAGTGTTGTCGTTCCAATCTCGACGCCGAGGACCAGGGCTGGCCATGGGGCCATAATCAGTGATTTGGGCCTCCAGACGACGTGCAGCCCGCTGCGCTGGTGTTTGTTGCGGCTGCGTCATGTGCTGACTTTGCAGTGGTCGGACTGGTGTTTGCACAGTCCCAAAATTCGCTAATGGACGACGAGGGGATGCTGGGGGTGGTATAGCCTGTTAAATAGCTCAGAGATAGTAAATGCATGAATACAAGAGAACATACCATCCTCGCTATGGGTGGCCCGCCACCCGCATTCAAAGTACCAGAATCAATGTGTTGGTCTTGTACTGTGCAGCGATCAGACAATTTCGGAGGTTGCAGAGATAACATACCAGAGGTTGTAGATCGAAGTTGCGGGTTGAACACTGTGGTATCAATGAGTCTGAATCCCAATGGTTAAACAGAAGTGAAGGCACTGACATCCCATGGGTGCATATCCATGTGCTTCATGAGAGCTCTGTGATGATTGAGAGGCTGGTGGTTGGGTTGTCGCAGCTGGAGGATCTGAAGAGGCGCCTTTCGAGGACCCTTGTCTGGTAGACCGTCGTCTTGGGCCGTCATCCTGTGTGGCAGGTAGACGATTTGTGTCGGCCGAGCTCTTTGACTTTGGGACCGGGTTTTTTGGGCCCATTGGAGAGGAGTCCTTGGTATGGTCGAAACTCACTTGCCTTCAAATACCCTAGGATGCTCTATTTTTTAGAACAATGGAGCCAAAAGGCAGGGTCTGCAACTGTCTCGGTAACCCAGACGTTCCGGTGATCCGGGCCACGCGACTTCGGGTAAAAAATGATGCACGCAAAACCCACCGGAACGTCTGGGGCATTTGGTAGTGTGTTACCCCCCATCCTGTCACGATCTCACATGTCACGCAACCCTCGATATTGCGCCGCATGCACCTCAGACCACTCAAATTGAGCTGGAAAGGACTTGTAATTACCAAAACTACATATCTGACACAGTCCCAATTTTTCCGGGCAGGAAAGAGCTCGAATGGAATGTGAATGGCCTCAACTGGCCTGAAAATACCGCAGTTTTGAGCAGCCCACAGGACGCCAGAAAGGACGCAGAAAATTGGGGAAAAATGCGGGAAACCATCCCAGGATGTCCAAATGGGAGTGGAACCAGCCATTGGGGCGGAAAGGGGGCGGACGGGAGGTGTAGAGGGATGTGACGGGATGGGGGGTACAGGCCACCAAATGCCCCAGACCTTCTAGGAGCGATCCCGTCCATCATTTTTTACCCGAAGTCGCGTGGCCCGGATCATGATGCATGATGGACGGGATCGCGCCCGAACGTCTGGGTTACCGAGACAGGGTCTGCAATCGCAACAAGACAAATTTCATGACATGGGATTAGGCCTCTTCGAGGCGGGTGCTGAACCTTTAGGATGGGATACATAGACAGGATGCATCTCCCAATTCAAGTTTCCTCCCTAGTGATGTTCAGAGCTGGTCTGAAGCCCACAGCGCCCACTAGGCAGGCCCTCACCCCCGGCTCGAGCAGGCTCAGCGGAAATTATGGCCCAACCCTGTTGAATATGGACCAGGAAGAGTTTCGGAGCATACCTATGGTTTGCATAACATTAGAGACTCTGTGTTGGAAACTCGCATGGTAATAACATGGCAATGAATAGCATGAATAGCATGCTAATAACATTTCTAGCTGGGGACCCTCAGGAAGGCCTGCTATTTATTCATGAGTTATAAAAGAACTTCTAGAGACATCACAGAGGCTTTCTGAGATATATATATGTACAATAGTTATGACTCAAATTAAGCAAGAATTGGACTTGAGATCATGCACATGAAGAGATAGCATAAGAAGGTTTGCTCAAGTTTTGTTTTACTTTAGGAAATCAAATTTTTGCCACGATCTTGGTAAAGCTCTTCCTTGCCTGCCATGTGGAGACCCGATGGTCAGAAGAAGCTCGGGGAAATCCTTACCATGGATGTGATCCATCGAGGGGGAGGCCCGGAGGCAACCAGGTGCGAACGGCCTAGCAATTGCCTGAAGAGTTACTAACAAGTTTCATTGCTAGTGTGTGGAAGAAACTGTGCGACTTATCGATTTTAGCGAAGCCCGAGTCCGCTCTTGTTTCTACGGATACTCCAACCGACTCAACGTTGGATTCCTTATTGCTCGTACAGCCCACATATCGTCTGAGTTGAAGCAGGTGCTCCAGTGGTTTCAAATGCTGAAAACGAGGAATGGGACGTGTATGACTGATTTTTAACATATCTTCACATACAGTGGTGCTATAAAGTTTTGCACACGCTGATTTGAGCTCATTTCTGGGCCAAATGTCCTCAAATAAAATTGTAGTATGAAGTATGACAAATTTTAAGAGTGTAGGCACCGTTTAAACCTCGCCATTTGGGTACAATTCTTCCATAATAAAATAATTTAGGGTGTGGGAAAATTTGACTCTGTGGTTTCATCAAATTTCCAAGAGTGGTGTATATAAGGAGGGTGAAAGCAATAACAAAAGAAACCCTATCCATCCTTTAGTTGACCTAAATCCATATGGATTGAGCTCAAAAATACCTGGCACAAGTTGGTGATTTTAGCATTTTTGCCCATTTTTGTCAAAAGCCTCAAAATCACCACTTTGCATGCATGTGCTAACTATGGACCTCGGTCTCTGGAATTTCTAGCAAAGTTAATAACTGCTATTTCCAACACAGCGCCACAAGAGCCACTAGCCACCAGGTTCCGCACTGCAAAAATTCCATCTGAGGCTGCATCGTGCTATTATCCCAATTACATGAAAGGCTTAAAAGAGTAGTCTGCCTAAGGGGCTTGACAAACCTCAGAAACACGTCCTTGAGAAAACCTTGAGCGTACCTCTTTGCAGCACGTGGTCGTGCCACCTCGGTGTCTCCGGCCGTGACACGCCGGATCAAGAACTCTCTCACGTCAACGGATACTAGCCCGAACACGAAGCAGAAATGACTAATAACAAAAAATTGAACTCAGAGAATCTCTTTGGTTCCAGGTAGTGAAACGAGTTCGTGCATGAGGATTCAAGTCAGTAAGTTGAAGAACATATCCTTGCATTTTGGTGTATTTCTAAATATCTTACCCCACTTTCTTTCGATTTATTTTTGTTATGACCAATTCTGTATGACAAAATCTTTGTTTGTCCTTGTAGCAAAAATTGGGCGAAATCCAAGTTCCCCAGGGTAGCCAAACCTAAAGGTTCAGCAATAAAACTAGGATGCCTGGCAGTTGGCATCTCATTTAAGGAGTCGAGAGCAGCGCCTGCCTTGATTTTGTGCTAAATTCAACTCCAGATACCTGTATCTTACCAAATGACTGGGATTAGGCCTCTTCGAGGCGGGTGCTGAACCTTTAGGTGGATGCACCAGTGAACTGTCTGCTCGCCTCTTGCTTCTGATGATAAAACCTTAATTATAATGTGCTACTATAATGTGTTACTACAAGATACAAGATAAATATTTGGGCTCATAACATAGCAAAGACAGTAGGTGTGGACAGGGATCTTATCATAAATACTCAGCCTCGTCTGAGGGGGCACAATGAGAACGACTCGGGTCATGGTAGTGGATAAAACAATGAATTCCCCATATCATGTATATGGACATGGTGACACTGAGCCCCCACAACTTAGATGTGCAAAGCTCCGGTGAAGAGTTCCGAACAAAAGTGAGGCTTAAACCAGTAAACATGATATATATCCTGCTGTGTATTTTTTTCTGAACCAGGAAGATATTTCTGGACATTAATGAGAACCATATTAGTTCCCCTGAATATTCCTAGGTTGATTCAACGCGGGGTACGAGAGTGGGAGTCCCCGAGATTATGTTTGTTTGATGTTTGGTTGCTCTGATAGATTTGCAAAACTGGGGTGCATTGGTACCGAAAGAAGATATCTGAACAAGGAACAAATTTCTGGACATCAATAAGCATCCTATAAGCTCTCCTGGATATTCCTGGGCCGATGCAATGGGGATTACCAAAGTGGGAGTCCCCGAGGTTCTGGTTGTGGAATATTTGGTTGTCTGATAGATCTGTAAGACTGGCATGCATTTGTACTGAAAAAAGATATTTGAACCAGGAACACATTTCTGGACGGAAACGAGAATCCTATTGGCTCCTCTGAATATTCCTCAGTCGATTCAACAGGGGGTACTAGACTGGGAGTTCCAGAGATTCTGCCTGTAAATCTGGTGTCCATTTGTACTGAAAAAAAAATTGAATCAGTCCAAGTTAGTGGGATCGGCCGCGAAGCGCGCTACAATTGTTATTCTGAATCAGTCCCAAGTTAGTAGGCTCTACTGGGAAGCGCGCTACACTTGTTATGTAGCAAGAACTAACATGGAGACCAGGAGTAGCAAGCAAAGTTGTTGCCGAGTCGGAAATATTCGCCAATCACTCTCTGCGTCCGAACAACGTCCGAATGTCGGATGTTGTCCGAAAATCCCACGTCAACGGATACTGACCCGAACATCAAGCAGAAATGACTAATGACCAAAATTGAACCTGAGAGAATTGCATTGCCTTCTGTGAATGAAACGAGCTAGCATGCAGGAGTTCGAAGCAGAAGGAAGGTTGGAAAAATATGATTACATTTTCATTGCTTATTTTCTCTTTCCTCACTTGATTTTCATTTTTTTTCATGTGATGACCAATTCTTCATGACAAACAGATCAAAAACTGATTCGCAAAATCGATGTTCTCCTGGGCAGCCAAACCTAAAGGTTCAGCAATGACGCTGCAATCACAAATGACGTGGGATTAGGCCTCTTCGAGGCCGGTGCTGAACCTTTAGGCTTTAGGATAGGATACATAGACAGGAAGCAGCCCCCCAATTCAGGTTTCCTCCCTAGTGATGTTCAGGGCTGGCCTGAAGCCTGCAGCACCCGCTAGGCCAAGCCCGACTAGGCCAGGCCCTCACCCATAGCTTGAGCAGGCTCAGCGGAAATTATGGTCCAACCTGTTGAATATGGACCAGGTAGAATTTCGGAGCATACCTATGGTTTGCATAACAGAGACTCATAGTGCTGTGCTGGAAACTCACATGGTAATAACATAGCAATAAATAGCATGCGAATAACATTTCTAGCTGTGGACCCTCGGGAAGGCCTGCTATCAGAAGAAGCTCCGGGAGCAATGCTTAATGCTCATACAGCCCACATAGCGGCCCAATTACAGATCCCCCGACTTCCACAGAAGCGGAATATGTCAGGTCCAGCACTCGCGGAACTCATCTCGCCCGAGAAGCAGGTGCTCCAGTTGTATCGGATGCTGAAAACGAGGAATGGGATGTGGATGACTGATTTTTGACATTCTTCGCATACGGTGGTGCTATAAAGTTTTGCACACGCTGGTTTGAGCTCATTTCTGGGCCTAATGTCCTCAAATAAAATTGTAGCATGAAGTAGAGTGTAGGCACCATTTAAGCGTCACCATTTTACCATTTGTCCAGAACAAAATATTTTAGGGGTGTGGGAAATTTTCACTCTGTGGTTTCATCAAATTTCCAAGAGTGGTGTATATAAGTAGAGTGGAAGCAATCACACAAGCAAGCCTATCCAAACTTTAGCTGACCTGAATTTATATGGAATTGAACTCAGAATGCATGGCACAAGTTAGTAATTTTCAGCTTAGTATTTTTGCCCATGTTTTATCAAAAAACCTAAAAATCATTGACTTGCATGCATTTGCTAGCTATGGACCTTAGGCTCTGCAATTTCTAGCAAAAGTTAATAACTGCTATTTTAGTTTCTAACATAGTGCCACAAGAGCCGCTAGCCATCAAGTTCCGCACTGCAAAAATTCCATCTGATGGCTCGGATGGCTGCATCGCGCTATTATCCCAATTACATAAAGGCTTAACAGAGTAGTCTGTCTAAGGGGCTTGACATACCTCAGAAACACGTCCTCGAGCAATCCTTAAGTGTACCCCTTTGCGGCACGTGGTCGTGTCACCGCGGTGTCTCCGGGCCGTGATAGAACTCTCTCACGTCAACGGATACTGGCCCGAACACGAAGCAGAAATGACTAATACCAGAAAATTGAACTCATAAAATGTCTTTGGTTCCAGGTGGTGAAACGGGCTCATGCACGAGGATTCATGTCAATGACGAGTTGAAGAACATACCCTTGCATTTCGATGTATTTCTATATCTTACCCCACTTTCTTTAGATTTATTTTTGCAATGACCAATTCTATATGACAAAATCTTTGTTTGTCCTTGTAGCAAAAATTGGGCGAAATCCAAGTTCCCCAGGGTAGCCAAACCTAAAGGTTCAGCAATGAAAGCACGAGGGAGACAAAGAGATATGAAAATGAGAAGAATTCAGCACGTCAAAAGAGCATATACATAGAGCAGGAATGGGAAGCCGTTCAAGGTAAAGTTGTCAGCGAGAACAAGATAAGATTCACATGACACTTGATTCCCACATTAGATTAGTGACTGTTCGGCTTGCCCCTAGCCGTCATTGAGGTATAAAGTTATAGGATGGATTATTGGCTCCCATTTGACAGGTTAGTAGATGAACAATCAGCACAAATGAAATCCTTCCTTCAATATGAGAACAGTCAGTGCGAAATAAAATGTGTCAACAGATATGAGAACAGTCACCTGAAATTAAATGCCAATCTGCCATGGCTTGAGATGTGAGGTCAACCCATGAAGAGTCCGTTGTTATACGCGCTAGCACGCTAAGCCCAACTTGTCCATAAGCGCCCGCCGGATCAACAAACACCCTGTCAAACGAATACCCTATCAAACTCGGCAAATTCCGCTAATTATAACACGGGGTCTCGCTCACCCCTTCCCATTGACTCATGTTCTGTCCAGATATTCCCGCACTCGCATAGCCTTGCATCATCTATTCTGTCTCAATATATGCTTCATTTTGCTGATTTATCGAAAAGAGGGCATTAGGAAGTAAAAATATGTGCAAGCTAAACGAAGCCACTGTATCCGGGTTATTATGCTTCATTTTTCAATGTTAACCTACCCTGAAAAATATTCAGTAGATTGAGGAGCATATGGAAAGTCTGAGAATATTTTTTGCCAGTGTGCCTTCCAGTACCTGTCGCAAAACAAGGCTCTCAATAAGTGCGACAAGATCGGCACAGCCACCGGGTCAAAGCTTCTGTACGACAATCCTCTAGAGAAACATGTATTCAGCTCTCTGCCTTTGCAAGGCCCTCCAACTTCAGGCTCCCTCTTACCTTGTGCATGCAAATGTGGTGGTGGGTTCAACCAAAGTATTAAAGTCGATTCCTGCTGATGCCGAGTGATGTGGGCATGGAAAGAACTAGAGGTGAACATAGAATACATGGAGTGTATTTATTACCCCCCAGGAACCCGGGTTTTAAAGCGACTTAAACGTACTCAAGTCGACCCAAGTCGACTCCGACCAACTTCCAAGTCACATCAAGTCGCATTTGTGACTCGACTCGACTTGACTTAAAATCCGACTTACTTGTCGACTTCTGAGACTCGAGTCAAGTTTTACGGCAACATTACTGTCCAGTCCTTTTTTAAAATTTCCACGTATGATCTCCACCAGAACACTTTGAAGGCCAGATTTGTATAGTGGTCTGGATTTCCCAGCAGGTATAGTGAGGCCATAGGACTCCTTATTTGCAGTTTTGAAGTCAATGAATTCACCATTTGCATCAGGAGCACCCTCGAATCTTCGCTTTCTTTTGCAGTGGAATCTACACCTATCGTGTTGCGTTCCAAGACCATTCGAACCGTATAACTATAGGGACTTGGTGGTATTATCAGGTGTCTGGAATCTGAATTGCGCTGAGTCCCCGGAAGTCCCGGATCGCTGTTCCCGAAACGACACTGTAGGGGTTTTCCATCATACTTTGAATCGCGTCAAAAACGGAAGTTTTGGCTTTATTCAAGCACTTACTGGCAACCATCTCATGTTCGGAATTGGTCGGAGACGCAGCCATAGGTGGGTATACTGCTAAAACCGTCGGCGTCGACGAGGAGAAACTATGGATGAATGAAACGCATTCAGTGAACCATTATCTGCGGGGTCTATCCCTGTTTTCTCCGTGGCTTTTGAGGAGTAAATCGCAGGTGATGGCCTGGCGGAACAATCTCACCGCTGTTACTCGCTCCTAGAGGCAAAATGGAATGAGATAAGTTTCAAAACTTACCTTTGGATGTAAAATCAAGGCGTTCCCGGACGACGAAGGTGGAGAGTGTATGTGTGAATTGAATCTTTAGTAGAACTCTTTATCTCTATTTGAGTACACCATCTCCTAGATAATGTGCCGAGGCCCAACATATAAAAAACTATGGCATTCGGGGCACCAGAAACATTCCTACAGGTGTCCTTCGCAAGAATGCGATCAGAATTAGATTTCTGAGCCAAGAAAGAATCCTATCGCTTGAACAAGAAATCCAAGGATGCCACCCCCTGTGGATTTCCAATGCCGATCGAATGGTCTAATTTCCAGGGCGAACGGACACGAACGGACACGAACGGAGGGCAGGGAGGCTTTCCTGGACAAAACGATCAAAAAGTGCCCAAAAAAGAGCGGTCAAATGAAACCTTTTGATGTAAGCCAACGATTCTCGCGAAAGAAAACGGCTCAAGAAGTCGAGGTCGAAACGGGACGCAGTTTAACGTCCATTGAAGAGAGTAGAGAAAATGACAGGCAAAACGGGAATGGGGGCACCAATATTCAAATAGTGCAGAAGAAATATCGGCCCAGCCGCCTTCAGGACTGCGGCGCGCCGGGGAATCGGAGAAAGGGAAGGGTGGAGGCGGAGGGTTTTATACTGCCCGCAATCAGCCCAGTAGAGGGGATCTGCAGTCATAATCTCGACCGCCCGCGCAATGACTTCAGCTCGAGGGCCTTTACCAAAGCCTGGGCCACTAGTAGAACATCACTAAATGAGCGATGAGCAGAATTGAAGAGACACACATGTGTCGCCGTACCATGAAGATGTTGACCTTGATGAACCGGCAGCTGGGAAGCGCGGTGCGGACAACTGAGGTCAGCGCGAGTTGGACGACAGTGAGGTGCGAGCGGCCGGAATGACGCAGATGAATCTCAGCGGCGAAATGAGAAACCACATTTGTAGAGTACGCTACGGCGTACCTGGTGCCGAATACCTAACCCCCCCCAAAATAAAAATAAAAATAAAATAGAACCAATTGGAGATGCCGATGAGAAGAGAACACAACCATTAGTAGCGGCTAGGCAGATCATTGGAGATGGGAGATCCTTCTCGGTGGGCAGCGTCTCAACGTGCGATACCACTGCTTGCACAGACTTGGCCCTGAGGCAGAATGCCTTGGCATTCGAAAACCAGACATCGTGAGTGACATCAACGATGGCGGGGGCTAAGAGCAGGCTATTGAACTTGAAACACTGGGGATCGTGGGCGTCGATTTATGATATGTCTGAAATCGGGACGAAAGCCGATGCCCCACTCGTTACAGCTCTTTGCAGAACTTAGGGCGCGGTCATTTTTTTCTGTTTTTGGACATTTTGCTCAGGACACCTGCCCCAGGTGCAGTTCTTTTCGGATCGCCTCGGGATATGGCGCGTTGGACTCGCGCTAAAAATCCGCAGTCAATGGTGCCCTTCATTTTGTGTTTTGGTGCCGTAACGAAATTCTTCCCAAAAAATCGTGATTTCAGCCAGGACAGCTGTGGTGTTGGCAATAATTTTGGAAAAGACCTATATTTTTGGTATCGCACACTTGAACATATTTTATAGTCAATGGCTTCTTACGATAGACAATCCACTTCCCGGATCCATTCTGTTGCGGTGTATGTTGAGTACAATATTTACACCCCCACAATATGTAGCACTCTGAACGGAAAAGAGAATATATCACATCATATAAACGGTACAGGTGACTAGTAACCTTATCAAAGTGTAACATATCAAAAATCTAGAACAATTGGGCCGGTATTGCCAGCACCACAGCTGTCCTGGCTGAAATCACGATTTTTTCAGCAAGAATTTCATTACGGCATCAAAACACAAAATGAAAGGTACCATTGACTGCGGAATTTCTATGCGATTCAAATGCGCCATACCCCGAAGCAATCCAAGAAGAATTGCAATCGGGGCAGCTGTCCTGAGCAAAATGTCCAAAAACAGAAAAAAAAAGTCCGCGCCCTAAGTTCCGCAAAGAGCTGTAATTAGATGCACCTCGTCAACCTATCCACCTTGCGGCACTCGCGGATTTCGTGCACCAGGTACGACGCTTGGCCCGGCGTAGATATTAACGCAACAAACCGGTCCGTGGAAGGAATTCTCTGTTCTGTCCCTCCTAACGCGAGTTCTCTTAGCAACCCGATCTGTGGGCCTTTTGTTCCCGGCTGCACAGCCCTCAACTCATCTGGCCTCTTCGCCACTGTTATTGAATCCTCTATTCCGGGGTATGCGGAGATTGGTGGCGGGGTCGCATAATACACAATCTTCCTCCTGATCCTGGTCCCTCACCGGATCCTCATCCACGATGCCCATTTCATGGTCAGCATTGCATCTTCTCGCCTCCGCCTCCTGCATATTTTTCATCATACATATCTCCGAACGTAAAGCACTTGAAGATTACAAACCAAGCCGAAATTAAAGCCCTGCACAAGACGTGACAGCGGGGAGGACGGAGCCATTGCAACATCCTCATCAACGAGTGTGCAAGTTGATGGGGGATGGAGCTCCACGGCGGTCAATCTC
>JARKIA010000689.1:0-20681 GCA_029289565.1 Mycena galericulata
CGCGGTAGAGCACGCAATGATGCGATTCTCGCCGGTCAGTTCCCAACCGTCCTATGCAGCATTAGTACTGATTCATTGTTCGTAGGTTTGGCCGCCGCAACACCCACACCGCCCCCCGCCCTCCGCCTCGCCAGTCATCGATATGGGAGCTTGGGGCACCGGCATCCCCTGGGAGTGGCATCCGTCCTGGGCGACGTCGTCCGGGCCCACCTCGAATTGGGGCACGGGGACCGGCTGGGGCGACCCCAATGGATCCGGGTGGGGCGATGGAACAGGCTGGGGTGAGCCGTTCGCGAATACATGGGGGGCGGCGGCCGCTGTGGGAACCAGCACTGGAAATTGGGGCGGCCTTGCTAGCGCCGCGTCTTCCGCTAGCAACTAGTTTTTTTCCCCCCCAATTCATTGCATTGTCCGCATTCGGTTTCTGCGCCAAGCTTCTTTGATCAAAAAACTCCATCATCATCAAGATATCAAGATATCAAGATATCCTTTTGACACAATCAATCAACCATGTGAAGTATCCACCTGCTGCAAACCCGTTCGTTGTGTTAAAGGTACATAGCCGCCGCCCATCCCGCATTCCTCTATGTACTTATGATACCTCGACTCCGGAAGGCGCTTCAAGGTAAGAACGTCTTCCTGGCGCTTTCCTCCCAACGGGTGGCTCCGACCCTGGAGCTGGCCTGCGGGGCAACACGCCGCCTCCAGCATTCATACACATTATAACTGACACAATATTATATAGGGCGGGCGATGCGCAGCGGGCACATTTTTTCTCCCTTCAGTGCGGAACCCTTCGCCGTCCCCGGAATTGACATCTATGACCTCATCCGCCGCGACGACGAGCAACGTGCCATGCGCCAGCTTGACGAAGGCCTCGTTCGTCTCGAAGGCAGTCCCCAATATGAGCTAGCGGCTCCTGTCCCCATCGAGCTCAACCTCGACCTACAGCTCCCTCCCCCGGAACGCATCATCCGTGTACGCCGCCTAGTGCCTAAGCGACGCGCCACTCCGTCCGCTGCTGCCATCTCCTTCACCGCTGCGCCTCGTCGTACTTCGCCGCCACCCCAGGCTGGCCCGTCAGTGCCTCCGCCTCCCCGCCCACCACCGCTGCCCGGCACCATCCGCGTGGCTAGCCAACCCGCCACTGTTGCTCAAAAGGCGCGCAAGAGCCGCTATCACAAATCTCTGCGCGGTCAAAAAGCGCCTCGATGCTCAACAGGACCCCGGCCAGCACCGCAAGGCCATCATCAAGAAGCGTGTCCAACAATCCGTCCCAATCTTCACCAACGTCGATATCTCGCACCTCGACACCACATCTACGGTTTGGCTCGGCCTTCGCATCCCCATTGTGCCGCAGGTACGCAACTACACCCTCGAAGAGCTCCGAAACGAGAAGCGCATGGACTACCTTGCCTGGGATGGATGGTGCGCTGCCTTCCCCCCCCCCTTTATCTCCTTAAATTCACCCCATCCCTCGCAGGGCCTGCCGGCCGCTTATCGACTCGAAATTGCGCGTATTCGCGCTCCTCGCCGGACGCCCCAGACCCGACCAACATGGCCAAGACTCCTACGCCGTCGCCATCGAAGCGGCTACCGCCCTTTTCGAAGAGCACGGCTGTCGCGCCGTCGGGGATGGCCGCCGTGGGCCATTTACCACCGTCGCCGCAGGTGCTTCCTACGGCGGCGGCCAGCGGGTATATCTTCCATATGCTTTTCATCAACCTATGATGATTGATCCTCTACCCAGTTACCCGGAAATTTCCTCAATTCATCAACCAATGCAGCCATATGCGCCATCATGGTGGCACATTGGGCGATCATCCGCATCGCCGGCTTTACTAACGGTGCGCCTCACGACCACTCCCCATTCCCATCTAACCCTGCCAACAGGCATGTTTTATTCTTTTGCACCCAATCTCCATGGATTTTACACCGACCAGATGCGCCTTCTTCAACGCGGCGCACCCTACATCCGCCGCCTTTTTGCGGAGACTGTCTCAGTTTTCATGGCGTGCACCTTCAACTTCGGACCTAGTACGGTTACTCTCCCACATGTTGATGCCGCTAACCTTGCGTGGGGCTGGTGCGCCATCACGGCGCTCGGCCACTTCAACCCAGACTTGGGTGGGCACCTGATTCTCTGGTGCGGCAGATCCTACTTTCACATGTCGCGTGCTGATGGAGACTTCCCAGGGACCTGAATCTAATTATCCGCTTTCCTCCGGGATCCACCATCCTGATCCCATCCGCCCTTCTTCGCCACTCGAACATCGCCATCCAACAAGGCGAGACCCGGTACTCCTTCACACAGTACACTGCCGGTGGCTTGTTCCGCTGGGTCTATAACGGCAGCTGTGCTGACAAGAGCTGGTTTCTCGCCGCCTCTCCCGCCGAGCTACACCAGCGAGAGGCAGACCGCAGTCAGCGTTGGGAGGAAGGTCTTAAAATGTTCCAGGTCTGGAACCCCGACACGGGCGCCTTCGAGGCGCAGCTCACTAAATAGCTCTTGTGTTGTTGGCAGTCAATTTTATTTTGTTTCTCATTACGATTCTCCCCGGCGCTTGAATTGAATAGAATGGCTACAAGCAATGTACTGGGTACTTTTACACGCGCCGTAAATACTAATTAATCGCTGCTGTCGAGATCAACATAGCCCGGCGGGGTCACCCTCTTTTTGGCTCTGAGAAACAGGGCAATCGTCAAATACTGCTAGATATGCTAACGAGGCACGTACCGCTTTGGCGCTGGCCCTGCAGGCGGCGCCTTGCGCTTGCCGTTACGCTGCGCCGGGGTCTGCTTCGGAGGCGCTGGTGGCGCCATGAAGGGCGCGGATGTAGTAGCGAGGGGTGCTACTGGCATCGGAGTCCGCCGCGCACTGCTAGATGTGTGCAGCCGCGCCAGTAGTATCTCATCATCCCACGCTCTTGAGGCCAGGATGGAGTTCGAGGTGACTATGGAGCGCGTGGGTCGGTGCGTCCTTTTAGAAGGCGTCGGTGTGGATTGCGTTGACGAAGACGACGAGGGTGTTGGTGTTATAGTACCATTCGCCCGTACGACGCCGACGATTGGTGTAGACCTGCCAGGCACAAAAGTGTACGCTATGCTGTCGGCAGGGACAACGCTGGCGTTAGTCGCCTGTCGAGCCTCCCGCTCCGCCTTTCGGCGCCGGAGCATTTGCCAGTACTCTCCGGAGTGTAGAACCTGGCCCGGCATGGGGTCGAGGGTTAGTGATGAGGGCTGCAATAGCCGATCTGGTGCACTCACTACGGGCGATCTGGTGCACTCACTACACAAATTAGCCTCGAAGTCGACGGCGTATAACTTGTGAAGCATGAGCCCTGGCCTCAAACCTTTGCGGTTAGGTATCCCCACCATTCTTACCTATAATCGTAGGTCCTTCGCATAATGGATAGTGATGAGATGAGACCAGGGCATGCCATGCATTTCGGGCAGGAGAATGTTGAAAATGCATCCAAGTATCACAAACGCTGTGCCCCCGAGGCATCGTAGACACTAGAAAACAAACCTATTAGATTCCGGGTCCTCGTATCTGGTATATAGCCCAAAGTTGCACTGTAATCGTAAAATTTCATTCCGCAAAGATTGGAACAAGGATCCATGTAGTGAATGTGTTGAGTTTCCTGGGATCCCTTGTTCGCAAATTTCATGTTTATTGACCCCTGCACATTTTGGTTCAGAAAAATCGGGAATAATGAGAAGCCCTAGCTTGCAACTTTCCACAGTGTGCGGACCTTCGTGGATGAAGCAGGAGTCAAATCGCGGACCAGCTTTGATTATTTGGCAGCGTTCGGCATTTGCCGAGATCTCTTGCCTCACGCCGTCATCCACCATCCACCGTCTCATGCCCCCCAGCACTATTGGCCGCACCCCTCAGCAGCAAGTTGAGGACCGGGACAAGGCGTTCCTTGACGCCATATACTCAAGCCGGTACCACCGCAAGTGAGTTGGCCGTTTCCCTTTGAAAGAGGCGTTTGGTTAAGCCTGCGCAGAAATCGGGACGAGCGCAACAAGAAGACAAGAGCGAGGATGGCGAAGTTGTGAGCCCAGGAGGCAACGCTTCCGCCGCCAGCTCTTGCCGTTCGCCTCGAGGCCAGGCGGGAGGCTGCGCGTAAGTACAGGGCCAAGTACGTGACTACACGCAACTTCGCCGCGGTCCCGCTGACGCCCGCCTGCACGCAGAAACCATCTCAAAATAGCCAGGGGTGCACGGGAGAGGCGCCGATTCCTCGCCAAGGAGCGCAAGGCGGCCGAGGTTCAGGAGGCTCGGTACGTACCCCCCCAAAAGTCTAGTTTTTTGACTTACTGACGAGGGAGGGTCTACAGCGATAGATACGAACGCATGGGATTCCTGGCGGAGGTGAGTGACCAGCGCCGCCGGGAGTTGGAGCCCGAAAATAGTTGATCTTGTGCTTGTTGTCGTCCGCCGCTAATCAAATCTCTCTTGATCCTGGCTTTCATGAGTGTGCAAGGGTGACTTTTCCCATCCCTCCCTTTTTTCTTTCAGCTCATATTATACCCTAACCTAGTGTTCTTCCTACTGAGTGCCGTGGTCCTCGTGAGATGGGGCTGGGGGTTAGGCACGAGAGCTTAGATTCCCCGCCGTCCCCTTGGATGAAAGCCCGCGACGCCTGGCTGGCTGATTCCAGGATGCAGGCAACCCAAGCCTTCCACGAGGCTATCTACATCGACAGGTGCGTTTTTACGCCCTGTTATATACCGAGCCGGGGATGAAGGACCGGAAGTGCCGGAGGTGCCGGAGGTCCGGCAAGGACCGGAGGTACCGGAGGTCCGACGGAGGGTCCGGGCTGTATACGAGTGATCGCAACACCACAGGGGGTAAAGGGTGAGCGACTACCTTGACCGGCAGGTAGTCCGGTATAGAGGACGACGACCGGAGGTACCGGAGGAGGACGAGGAGTGCAAGGGCGACTCAGTGCAAGGAGTTAGAGCCAAGCAACGTTAATTATCAATCTGAAGTACAAGACGTATTAAAGTGATATATATACTAAGTAGCTAATTGTATTCCATAATAGGAAGGAGGGTGGTTCTAAACAATAGAGCGTGTTGGAGGAAGTGATGACAAGTCCTAAGACAATAAGGAAGAAGATGAGAAGACGGATAAACGGGAAACGCTCAGTAATCCTTCATTGCGTAAAAACCCGATGATACACGGACGTCCGGAGGCTCCGGTCAATGACCGGAGCTCCGGCGGTACCGGAGGTACCAGAGGTACCGGAGGGGGGCGGATGATGGCCAGGAATTAGCCGGACGTCAGAGGGAGGCTGCACGGATATAACAGTATCCCCCTCTTAGGTTCCTCTCCCATGAGGAACCAAGACGAAAGAACAATGGAGAATCGTGAGAAAATAAACAAGATCAAAAAATCACGTGCTGTTGGTTTTCGAGTCATAACAACTCTCTCTCTCCTACCACCACCATCCCGGCACAACTACCCATATCGCCATGCAAGACGACGGAAACAGCGACGATGGACGCGAGGGGTCGCCCGGGGACGTCGGGGGCGGCTCCGGCGGCGCTTCGAAGGGGAAGGGCCGCGCGTCGTCGGCGGAGGTGCGGGAAGAGGTCGCGCGTAGGCGACACGAGCAGCGTGAAGCTCGTCGTGCGGAGATAATCGCGGCGCACGAGGCGGAGGCGGCGGAGTTGCAGGAGGCGGCCGCTAGGGCAGCGCAGGTCGTGCAGCGCCTGGCGGACCTCGATGTCGAGGACCCGGAGTTTGACGAGGAGGAGCCTATCGAGTGGGCCCGGACGGAGACCCCGGAACGCGCGGATGATGACGGAGACGAGGAGAACGACGAGCTCGATAGCGATATCGAGAATAACGAGAATGGTGCGTCGCAACATGACCGGAGGTGCCGGAGCTAACCCGTTACAGTTTGCGCTGCTTGCCAGAGGGTCCGTGCGCAGTGTCTCGTCCGGAACGGTCGTTCCGCGTGCGAGCGCTGCCGCGCGAAGCACATCTTGTGCAGCAATGCCGGAGGTCCTGTGCGCCCGAACGCTCGTCGCGAGGCGCAAGAGGCGCGCGAGTCGGTTTCGGGGCCTGTCGCAGGGCCTTCGCGGGCGCGCCGGAGCGTCCGGGAAACTCGGAGCCGCCGGGGCGAGCGCGAGGTGCGGGATAGCACCAGGGCGGAGCGCGAACGGAGGGAGAAGAAGGAGAAGAAGGGGAAGAAGTCGACCGGGGGTGGCCGGAGGTACCGGGAGCTCCGGGAGCGTATGGATAGGCTTGTGGCCATCCACCATGAGGAGTGGGAGCAGAGCCGACTCGTCGCGCGAGCGGTCGAGCTCATCCTCCAGTCCCTGGCGGCGCCGGAGGGTCAAGGGGCTAGCCAGCCCTTTGCTCACCGGATGCTGCTGTTGATGGGATTGGCGTCGGAGGCCCCGGAGTTGACCGCGGAGGAATTGGAGGAGGTGGAGCGCCTCTCGGAGGAGGCACGGAGGCCTGCGGAGGCCAGGAGGAAACGCGGAGGGGATTCGGAGGTGGAGGATGCGCCGGAGCGCCCGACCAAGCGTCGCAAGGTGGCGAAACGGGTCGCATCGGAGTCGGAGGAGGAAGAAGAAGCGCCGGAGGTTCCGGAGGCACCGGAGGCCTCGCGGGAACCCTCGACTGGGTGGCCGGCGGGATTCAAGGTTGCGAGGAACCCGGAGGATGTGGAGATGGAGACGGAGGTGCCGGAGGTTCCGGAGGGGCAGGAAGAGCCCACGACCATTACACTCAAGGTCGTCAAGGTTGAAGAAGCTCCGATTCCATCTCGTCCCTCAACACCAGCTCCGGAGGAGCCCCGAGTTCCAACACCCGCGCCGGAGACCCCTCGAGCTCCAACACCCGCCCCGGAGGTTCCGGAGCGCGTCAAGAGCGAACCGGCGGAACCAACCGTTCCCACTACCACCACGGTCACCGTGGAGGTGCGAGAAGGGACTCCGGAGGGTGTTCGGAGGTTGGGGAGGAATCGGTATGAGATTTTGGATTCCGACGATGAGATGCCGGATGCGGAGGCGACCGGAGGAAAACCGGAGGCGTCCGGAGGGAAGGGAGGAGGGTCCAAAGCGACCTAGGCGAATAAAGGAATGTTGTAAATAGATGTGATGTAAAATTTCGAATCAGACATATTTTCTTGGTTTCAACATCTGAGTGAAGTTAAAATTCCGGACCGGGCTTGTTCGGAAAGCGCCGGTGGAAGTTGTCGATATGTTCGGCCGCATCCAAGTTGTCCGCGCCAACCCAAGCGTACTGATCGTCCGTGTTCTCGTATCCGAGCCATTCGACGTAGTACCGGAGCTTAGTCCGGAAGCGCCGGTCGATCTTGGAGTCAACAATTTGTTTAATTTCGAAGTGTGACTCGCCGTCGATGATTTCCACGGCAGCCGGAGGTGGTTCCTCACGACCGGGGAATGGATTCGGAACATGGGGTTCGAGTTGGGAAATGTGGAAGACCGGATGGATTTGCGACAACGATTTCGGAAGCCGGATGGTGTAGGAAGCGGCACTGGGTTTACCAATAACTTCGTAAGGGCCAAGATACGTCTCCGAGAATTTCGGAGTCGGCCGGCTGGTGTGGAGATGCTTCGCCAAGATGAAAACTTGATCACCAATCGACAGCGGAGGTCCCCGGGACCGTTTCCGGTCTCCGGTTTCCTTGTAACGCTCCTGGGCAAAAGTAATTTGCTCCCGGAGGAACTGGTGCAGTTCCTGAAGATCAACGACAAAATCTTTGGCGTACATGTTAGCCACGTCACGTTCCGGATGGACCGTGATCGCCGGATTGTAACCCTTGTTGGCGAAGAAGGGGGAGATGCCGGTTGAAGCGTTCGGAGCGTTGTTGAGAGCGAATTCCGCAAGCGGAAGGAGTCGGTCCCAATCGTCCTGTTGGTAAGAGCAGTAGATGCGAATATATTGCTCAACCGTTTGATTCATACGCTCGGTTTGACCGTCGGCCTCCGGATGGTAACCGGAGGTGTAGTGGATCTCCATATTGAGCAGTTCGCCCAGCGACCGGAAGAAGGAGGCGATGAATTCGGAGCCCCGGTCGCATGTAACGTGTGCCGGAACGCCGTGTTTGGAAAAGACGTGAATAAGGAAGAGGCGAGCAAGCTCCGGAGAGTTGATGTGGGTATCGCAAGGAATGAGAATGACCTGCTTCGAAGACCGATCAACGATCACAAGAATGCAGTCAAACTCGCCGGAGAGTGGTAATTGCTCGATGAAGTCCATGGAAATGGAATGCCATGGCCGGAGGGGAACCGGAAGAGGCTTCAGCAAACCGTAAGGCCGGTGCCGGGGCTTCTTGTTGCGCTTGCAAAGAATGCAGGACCGACAGTAGTCCCGGACGAATGTCCGGACCTCCGGCCAGGTGTACTCTCGGCGGACGAGGGCTAAAGTGCGATTCTGTCCAAAGTGGCCAGCCAGCTCATGATCGTGCAAAATCTGCAGAACACGTACGCGGAGCTGATCCGGAGCGTCTCCGGAGACCAGTGGAACATAAATGCGATCGTCGTACCGGAGGAGACCGGAGGGTTCTACGGTCCAGCGCGGGGATGTGCCGGAGGTCGCGGAGGCAAGTCCGGCGACAGCGGCGGGATCATCGTTGTAGTGGGCACGAATGTCGGAGTAAAGCTTCTCAACATCCATAACGATGGAGGAACGGAGGGTGATTTCCTCGAGGAAAGTGGCCCGGAGGGACGCGGTGAGTTGATCTTGAGTAAAAATGGGGCGAAAATTTTGAGGATTCAATTGGCTGAAAGCCCTATCCCCCTCTTTAGGGTAGACGTCCCATCGTCTAGTCAAAGCGTCAGGTTTAGCTCCGAGCTTACCCGGCCGGAACCGGATAACCATATTAAAATGGCACAGGTATTCGGACCACCGGACTTGGCGACGGGTAAGGACCTTGGTCGTCGCGAAGTATTCCAGATTCTTGTGGTCGGTTACGACATCGACCGGGAACGCCGGACCTTCGAGGTAGTGCCGCCAGTGCTTGAAGGCATCGAAGATAGCGAGGAGTTCTTTATCGTGTGTGTCGTAGTTGAGTTCGGCCGGACCGAGTGTCCGGGACCGGAACGCAATGGGGTGGATCTCGCTGTCGTCTCCGATAATCGAGAGGATGGCGGCGATTGCGTAGTCGGAGGCGTCCGTCTCGACGGTAAGTTGTCGGTCCGGAATCCAATGCGAAAGCACCGGAGCCTCCGTAAACGCGTGCTTGAGGGTGTCGAATGCGAGTTGGCAAACCGGAGACCAATCCCATCGGACGTTGGAACGTGTGAGGCGAGTAAGGGGAACTGTAATCGCCGAGTAGTTCCATATAAAACGTCGATAGAAATTACAAAAACCTAAGAAGGACTGAATGTCCTTCACTTTCCGGGGCGCCGGCCAATCGACAATGGCGGCGACCTTGTCCGGAGACATCCGGAAGCCGTCCGGAGACAGGATGTAACCGAGATATTCGCAGGTGGTGACGCTGAACTCGCATTTGGGGAGTTTGCAGTATAGGCCGGCCTTCCGAAGGCGCCGGAGAACCTCCCGGACGTGTTCGGAGTGTTGGGACGGATCGTCGGAATAGATCAATATATCATCCAAGTAAATGATGACGTACACGTCCAACAGATCGGCGAACAAGCTATTCAGGAAGCGCTGAAAAGCAGCCGGAGCGTTGGTAAGGCCTTCCGGGACAACCCGGAACTCGAAGGAACCATAGCGAGAACGAAAAGCCGTTTTCGGCTCGTCACCCGGAGCGATCCGGAGAAGGTGATAGGCGTGTCGGAGATCAAGTTTTGTGTATATGCGAGCCTTCCCGGGAGCGTCGAGGAGATCGGCGATGAGAGGAAGCGGATAGCGATCCTTCTTCGTGATCCGATTAAGTCCCCGGTAGTCGACGCACAACCGGAGGCTACCGTCCTTCTTCTTAACGAAGAGAATGGGCGCTCCATGACTCGAACGGGTCGGGTATATAAATCCCGACTTTAAGTTCTTATCAATGAAGTCCCGGAGGGCAGCGAGCTCGGTAGGCGAAAGGGAGTAGACGTGACCAACCGGAGGCTCCTCGCCGTCCATGAGCTCGATTTTCAGATCGAATTCTCTATGAGGAGGAAGATTGTAGGCTTCCTGCTCAGAGAAGACGTCAGCGAACTCTTCGTACTCCGGAGGTAAACCGGAAAGGTCCGGAGGCGAAGCGGAAGCAAACCGGGCACGGGCTTCTTCCGATGGAGTGGCGCGCAGCGTATATTGACAACAATTCTTGTCTCGGATGATGGAGCGGTAAGCCGCAGCAGATACGAGAGACACAAGCGGACGGGTAGTGACCGGAGGAGGCCCGGAGGCCTCAGGGAATTCCCCGAAAGGGGACGGGAGTTCCGTAGAAGGAGCAGGAGTCTCCACAGAGGGAGACGGAGTTGGCGGAATCGTCGGAGTCGGTATAGGCGCCGTGACCGGAACATCAAGAACCGGAGGCGTCTCGTCCGTTGCCGGAACAACCGAAGCAGATCCCGGAGAAGGTTCCGGGTTTGTCGACAGTGATTCCTCCGGAGGGCAGGGCCGGAAAGCGATAGTGGCTTCAGTCCAGTTAATCAACGGATTAATGCGGGTGAGCCAATTATATCCCAAGACCATGTCGCACGGAGAATCGAGACGGGTGACGAAGAAGTCCATGTATTGGACTTCGCCAGAAGGAAACCGGAGGAGTAGCCGGAGCATCCGGTTTATGATGGTAGAGGAGCCGTCGAGATACCGGAGTCGGACCGGTGCAACCGTATACGTAGAAAAGCCATTAGATTCGCAGATTTTCAAAGATATAAAACAATGAGAGGATCCGGAGTCAACAAGCGCACGCACACGGGAGTTGAATCCCGCGACTACTCGAGATAAGAGGGACGGAGAAATGGTTGAACATAATTCCGGCTCGGAGATGTCCGGCCGGAGCGGGGATATATCGAGAAAGACGTAAAGGGCATTAAGTAGAAGGGCGGAAGCGTTGAGACAAACCTCGGTAAGCACCCGGGAGTCAACGCAACTCGGACCAGGTGCGGAGGGTTCCGAGTTGCTGATCAATTTTTTGACTCGCCAACCGGAGGCGCCGGAGGCGCCGGGGCATTACCGGAGGTCGAAGCCTGCGCGGCCTTGGCGTCGGCACGCGCGGGACGCTTCGGGCAGTTGTCGGCGGTGTGACCCTTGCCTCCGCAGTACATGCAGAGGTTGTTCTTCCGGCGGCGTTCCCGTTCGTCCTGCTTGATCTTCCCGGAGGCGTCAAGCTTGTCGGCGTAGGGGCGAGAGGCAGGAGCCGGATCGGACGACTTGCCCTTCCCCTTGCCCTTGTCTTTGCCGCCAGTGCGTCCGGCATTGTTACCGGCGTTGCCGGGACTGCCGGAATCGGGATTGGACGATTTGGGGTTCTTGCCGGGGCCCTTGTTGCCGGATTTGGGGTTGCCGGATTGGCCACCGCCACCGGGACCGGAAGGTTTCTCCCGGTCGCGATCGCGTTGCTTCTCCGCCTCGCGTTTCCAGTACCGGCCATCGATGAGACGAGCGACCATCTTCACTCCGTCGAGGGTATTGACATAGTTGTGATGGACCATGTCGTCCTTGATCCGGCGGGGAAGTCCCTCGTAGAATTGATACCGGAGGGCGTTATCGCTCCACCAGGTCAAAACGGAGAGGAAGTCGAACTCGATGATGTAAGTCGTGATCCGGTCGCCGGTTTTCATTCGGCAATCGCGGATCTTGTCCTCGGCATCCCCAACCGGATCATGCGGCCCGAAATTAAGCGTAAGTTCCTGGACGAAGGCGGCAAAGTCGCCGTCCCAAGCCGGGATGATAGTCGGGTCGTACAAGTTGGGGGAAAACCATTGCTGAGCGCTACCCCGGAGGTACGAGATGATGTACAGGATGCGATCATCATCGTCCGGGTAGTCTTGGGGGCGCTCCGCGAAGTGCAGATAGCACTGGGTGAGGAAGGACTGAAGTTTTGCCGGGTCCGATCCATCGAAAGTATCCGGATTACGGAGATTGGATCGGGTGGAACGAGCAGGAGGAGCCGGAGGACGCGCCGCGAAAATATTAAGTGTATCGCGGAAGGTCCGAAGGGTGTCCACAAAAAGTTCCTCTTGGGGGTCCGGAGTAGCGGGACGGCGCTGACCACGTCGTGGGCCGCCCGGTCCACCACCACCGGGACCGCCGGGACCGCCGGGACCGCCACCACCGGGGCCTCCGGGGCCAGGTTGACCACCGGGAGCACCTCCCTGTGGACGGTCTCTGGGACGGTCGTCCGCGGGACGGTCAGGAGCTGGGGACTGACGGGCCGGTTGATCGCCACCACCACCATCACCACCACCGTCACCTCCACCGCCGGCACCACCTCCGGCTCCTTCTTCCTCATGACGAGAGGGAGCGGATTCGGAGTGAGCGGAAGGATCATCGTGAGATAAATGAAGGCTTCCGGCACGATGACGGCCGGTTTGTCCGGAATTCTCCGGAGCCTCTTCGATGTCCTCAGGAACCTCGACAATACGAGGATCCTCGATGGGGGATTCACTGCGAGGACGTGCTGCAGTGCGGCGTGGATGAGGGGAGACAGGATACCTCACCGGGTTTTCGGGGGTCCGGGGATTGAGAACCAACCCCGGAACGTTCGCCGGAAAGGGTAAAGGTGGAGCGGCTGAAGCCCGAGAGTGTTGCGGAGCAAAGCGAAGTGTAGGGGAAATTGGGGGTGCTGAAAAAGTCGACGGTCCAAGAACCTGGACCGGAGGAGACAGCTGAACGATCTGACCGAACATGCGGGATTGTCGACGAGGTTCCCGTCCAGCCCGGCCAGGATCGACACGTTCAACTTGTTCCGTGTTGGGGAGGTTGGGATTAGGAATGCGAGACATTGCCAGTCAGAGTAGTGAGATTGATAATACTGTTATATACCGAGCCGGGGATGAAGGACCGGAAGTGCCGGAGGTCCGGCAAGGACCGGAGGTACCGGAGGTCCGACGGAGGGTCCGGGCTGTATACGAGTGATCGCAACACCACAGGGGGTAAAGGGTGAGCGACTACCTTGACCGGCAGGTAGTCCGGTATAGAGGACGACGACCGGAGGTACCGGAGGAGGACGAGGAGTGCAAGGGCGACTCAGTGCAAGGAGTTAGAGCCAAGCAACGTTAATTATCAATCTGAAGTACAAGACGTATTAAAGTGATATATATACTAAGTAGCTAATTGTATTCCATAATAGGAAGGAGGGTGGTTCTAAACAATAGAGCGTGTTGGAGGAAGTGATGACAAGTCCTAAGACAATAAGGAAGAAGATGAGAAGACGGATAAACGGGAAACGCTCAGTAATCCTTCATTGCGTAAAAACCCGATGATACACGGACGTCCGGAGGCTCCGGTCAATGACCGGAGCTCCGGCGGTACCGGAGGTACCGGAGGTACCGGAGGGGGGCGGATGATGGCCAGGAATTAGCCGGACGTCAGAGGGAGGCTGCACGGATATAACACGCCCACGCATGCGGCCAGCTGTTATTATTCTGTAGATTTTATGGAGAGCTGTATGCGACCATGGACTGGGGGTGGCACACCCGCGCACTTGAAAACACGGCGGCGATCGAGTTTGACCTAGCTGATGGCGACGACGAGATGCCGCCGCTCGAACCGCTGCGTAGCGTAGATGACGTCCCAGGATGCCGAGCCCCCCTCACCGCCGAGGAGGAGGGCCTCATAGCCATTCGCCGGATGGAGGAGGAAGAGGAGCTCCGGTAAGAAAGTCAGACCACTACGCTGCACAGCACCCACTCTGACTTTCATCGTAGGCGTTCCACGAGATACCGCATGCATCGCCTGGGGTATGTTCCGCTTGAAGAGTTTGTCGAGATGCGGGGCATATTTCTGGGCGACGACCTTGACCTTTACATGGAGTACAAGTGGCTGCACACGGCTTGGGTGCGAACTCTGGCGGACGTGCTTATGCTATCTTTTTTTCTGAGGTATGCAGATTTCATCTATCTAATCCTCTCTTCAACTCGGGAGCTAACGCGCCCAAACCTCCAGGTACTCGGAGCGTCAGCTGAGAGGTGTCGGCGAGATTGGGCGCTTGCCGGAGTTCGCCCGCCATTTCCCATCATGGTTGGCCTTCTTTTCAGAGGTTGCGCCCTATTAATATGGTGTTCATATTTTTTCAAATAAAAACGATGTTTGAGATCGATGACATTGAAGATATGTAAGTAAACTAAAGCTTTGAGCGCAGGGGCACGCCACAGTGCTGACAGAGCCTAAATCCGCGATGGTCGTCGCCGTCGTCCTCCATGGGTACGAGATCGGGAATCTCGGTGAGTTCTTCCGCAGTGCTGGGATATGCTGGAGCGGGAATGGGATGTGTTTTGAGCTGGAAGGAGGCATCATATGAAACTAGCGCTCCACTAAAAAATGAGAGAAGCGGGGTGGATACGGAAAGAAACGGGCTTACAAGAAGATAAAATCCATATTTTGGTATAACTCCCCCTTTTGCAGGTCAGCGACGTGAGTGGGATTTCCTGGACAAAACGTTGGGAAAAATGCACTCGGCGAGGTTCTACACTTACCAGTTAGTGCCATGATGACCAGCGACAGGAAATGCGACAGCTGGCGTGAGAAGGGAAATCAACGGGCATGGCGACCAAGAGATTTCGTCACCGCCGGTTCTATCAGCCCCGAGATCACGATAACAGATGGGAAAGATGGAAAAGTGATGGCATGATGGTTTTCGTTGACGCCATGTGAGACTTGCTGCTCGTCGTCTGGCCCTGCCTCTGCGCTGCTGCCGTGTTTCACCCACCCATGGATTCCAAGTCGCCCTCCCGCTGCCTTCCTCCGTGGTTTCCCGACGATCCGACTCTGCGCAAGGAAGACTGCCACAAAATCTACTTGGCAACTGGGGAGAATCTGCCCAACGCGGGTGCTTACAGCTCCTGGTGAGCTCAGGCGGAGTATACGACGTATCTGGGTTGACAGAATGAATAGGACGACAGCTGGCGCCATCATTCACGGCAGGAGCGGCGCCAGCGCCCCGATCTACCATAGCTGGGAGAAAGCAGTGGCGGCGTGGCGTGTGCTTTGCGAGCGCGGCATGCACGACCATGCGTTGCACTCTCCGGTGAAGGGGGTGCCGCCCGCAACAGCGGTCTCGCCCTCTCCTGCTGCTTGGCGTTCCACCACACGGTTGGAGCGCTCTTCCACCGCTGCGCCCTCAACAGCGGCGCCATCCCCCGGGACCGCATGTACCCGCACAAACCCCTCCATCCTCAAAATGCCTGGCTTCTCGACGATGCCGATCCCGCCGCGTGAGGCCACCACACCTTCACCCTCGCAGCGCTCCTTCCCATCCCGCACCTTCATGTCCCGACATGGTCCTGCGATTGTGCCCGCACCGCCAGCGCTTCGTGCCTACGCGATCTGCTGGGCCGATACTGGCGTAGTGTGTGGCTCTTTTGGCGAGGCGAAGCAGCTCTACGAGGAGCTCGATGGCCAAGGCCAGTGCCCGCGCATGCTCACGACGCCATCTTTCGTTGAGGCAGCGTGCTTTGCTGAGGGGTTCTCTGTCACGGAACCCACCGAAGAGGCGCAGCAGCGCAAGCGCTGGGTGAAATCCCAGGAGAACGCGCATCGTGCGCGGATGGCGGATCTTCATGCTGCCCGTGAGCACCAACTCGGCGGGGAGCGCCAGCGGGCAAAGGAGCAGCAGCGCGCACAGCGGCGCGACATTGTCATCGACGAGGCGCACGAGCTTCGCGGGGAGGAGGAGCTGGCGCACATGCGCCACAGGATCGCACGGTTGGAGGCCGAGCTGGCGAGAGTAGACTGGGCGGGCTCGAGCTCATTCGAGTCACTCAATGAGGAGTAGGAGCAGCACGAGCGGGACGACTACGAGGGGTACGGACGAGATCCGCTCGGAGGTTGAGACGCGGAAATCGTGTCCCAAGATTTGGCGGACGGTTCTGGCGGATCATGGCGGTAGGCTGAGTCGCGCCGCTCGTGCTCAGAAAGAGGAGTTGCAGTAGGTGCGCGCTTTTGCTGGGTGTTTTTTTCTTCCTCCTGTTTTTGTCGTGTTTGTGCGGGGGGGCCAATGCTCTTTCTTTCGTTCACGTTCTGGACTTTCCGTTTACTGCTTGCTTCTTTCCTCTCTTGCCTCTTTTGTTTTTTTTATAAAAATTGTATTTAAGGCGTTGTTAGTCCAGATGCAATATACGATTGCTTCTGTCCAGATCAAGATACATAGATGTAGGGTAACGACGAGTTAGACAGGTGAGTGTGATCTTGGTGATCTGGGACGCATGGGCTGATCGAGCGTGTGGGGGGTTTTTAGTGGTTTTTTGGGATAGGTCTTGGCAACTCAAAGTCTACGTCTACGCTAGCCATGTCCAGTCTTGCCGAACTCACCAGCGCCGCTCCTGCGAAGCCGAAGACGAAGCGCCGCCGTGGAAAGGGCGGGAAGCGTGGAAAGAAGTCTTGGGTATCCGGGACGAAGCTTGCCTTCTTCGAGCGTCGCAAGGAGGATTGGCGACTGGCGGTCCAAGGCGATAGCGCTGGCGCCTTCTACTCCCATGTATCGAAACTCTTCATCAGCAAGTACGGGTGGCACTTCGATTTGGCAACCGACCTTGAGGAGGACAGCGAGGACCCGGACGACGACACAGCGGATATGATATATGATGATGAGGACGACCAGGAGGATGAGGAAAATGAGGCGCGGTTTGAGTATTACACCGACCTGCGGACCGTACGTCTCTCGTGGTGTGCGCTGAGGCAGGGCTAACAACGCGTTTGCAGAAAGTCGGGCAGTGGTATCGCTACCACTACCGGAAAATCACCGGTGCAGAGAACTTCGCTTCATTGTTTGCGGAGGGGGAGGGCGTGGGTCCCAAACCCCCACGCGTTAAACACATTCTACATGTGTATTCGGCGCACTACTACGCGACGCGCGTGAAGGCTTCATATGAAAAGGAGTGGGCGCGGGTGACGGGGCTTCTGGTCGAGGGCGAGGAAAAGCCACACAAGGTCAACGTTCGGAACGGCGTCACCAAGAAGTGTTGGGAGGCGGAGACGGCGGAGTTCCGGAAGATGGTCGAGGACCTTCGGGACCGCGAAAACAAGGAGGCGAGGGAGAAATGGGAGGCAGAGCAGGAGCGGGAAGTGAGCGAGAGGACGGCGGAGGACCATGACCAGTAAGGATGAATTATTGGCGTATGGATGGCAGATTGCTAATGACGATATTGTGCACAGGGCCTTACGGAATGCGGCCGTGACGCTGCAGCCTTTCGCGGATGCAGCGTCCAAACGATACGGGATGGCCGTCTCGATTCTGTTGGTGGGGCCTGTGGGTGCGAAGGGAGGTGCCATCGAGGTGCGAAGGTAAGGAAGGATCTTTTTTTTTTCGCGTGCCGAGGCTATGTGCTGAGGGCAATATTGTTAGTGTGCATGCGGGGACAACGCGCGGGTCGAATCAGAAGTCGTGGCCGCTAGCGGACGCTGACGGCTTCAAGACCGTCGTGAATACTATGCTCCATTTTGGAATTCTTGCATATTGTCAGCGTTTGTTGTCTGTCGCGGCGTGGGACGAAGAACTGACCGCCTTTCGTAGCACAAGAGCAATGTGATGCGCGCGCAGTAACAGGGGCAACAGCCAATGCACCCACTGTGACGCGCGCGACGCTCCCGACGTCGGCTCCGCCAGTGACGCCCTCTCTCGTGGCGTCCGCCTCGACAGCACCTTCCGCGACTACGCTGTTGGTACCTGCCGGGACGCCAGCGCCAGAACCGGTCGCCGCAAATGGGTCAAGCGTGGGCGCACCCAAGAAACCCGCCGTCAAAGCGAAGGAGAAGGCGGGACCAGCGAAGAAAGGGCAGGGGAAGCAGCATGGGGGGGCAAAAGAGGTGGTGTTGGGGCCCCAGCCAGAGAGACCCAGGCCGCGCCCGCTCGGGCGGAAAGGGCCAAGTGGTGCAGCTGCTGGAACCACGCTGGAGGCACCTGATGCTGGCAGTGCTGACGACGTCCCGCCTGATGCGCCTGATGCTCGCGGGAATGCTGGCGTGGGCGGTGGTGACGACGGTGGTGACGACATCCCGCCTGATGCTCGCGGCAACGCTGGCATCGGCGGCGGTGACGGCGGTGGTGACGACATCCCGCCTGATGCGCGCGGGGACGCCGGCGCCAGCGATGGGGGGAAAGAGGGCGGCGATGGGGAGCAGCAGCAGGAAGAGGAGGAGGAGACCCCCGGCGCCGAGCTGGGCGCCTCGGACGCAGAGTAGATGGCCAGAAGAGTGCCAGAAACTCTACCGCGCCATGGAGAAATTCGGGACTTCATGGGGGCCGGAATGGGAGGCCCTCGCCGACGCCTACGTTGCATTCGAGGAGGCCTGTGGCTTCCCATATGAGCGGGTATCGATGGAGAAAAAGGGGCGCGTGCCGCTGATCGACAGGTGGATGAAGATGAACCGGCCGTACAACTTCACGTTGGCGCTGAGGGAGGAGAGCGTGGAGTTGTTGGCGGACCAGTGGTGGAGTTGGTGGAAGAATCTACAGCCGCCGGAGCGCATCCGCGAGGATGGCGGCCTTGCCCGCCCGACGACGCTGGATTGGGGGAACGTCAGGGACCATGCGGGGAGGAATGGGATGGGATTGGTGGTTTTAGTGTTGTTGTGGTGGGGGTTGTATGGCCGTGTGCAGGGGCCGAAGGGCCCTGTGGCAGGAACGGCGCAGGCAATGGCGGACTGGGGGGTGGCGGTAGAAGAGGCGACGTGGGCGCTGGAGAGCTTGGTGAAAATGGGGGGTTTGTCGAAAAAGCGCGCGGCTGAGCGGGGGATCAGCGACAAGCAGGAGCGCAAGAAGCGCGCGCTGATGATGTAATCCCGCCCGCCGTCCTGCCATCCCGCCCTTTCTACGTCGCATTCAACTGCGCAGGGGCGGCGTTCCCAATGCAGCATCCCGCCCGCTGTCCCGCCGTCCATCCCGCCATCCCGCCCGCCGTCCCGCCGTCCCGCCCCTTCAACTGGGCGGCTTGAAATTATATTTAATCGTTGTTTACTTGATTCGAATGAACGTGCTTTTCTGCATTTCGTGTCATCCAAGTATTGGATTTTATTAGCACAGTGTGGACTTTGAAGTTTTTGGACAAGTCAAACATCACATGACACGACGCGCAGCACAAAACCAGTAAATATACGACAACAATCCTGGTGGCAACAATCCTGGTAGTGAGCCAGCCGGCAGTCATCACTCCCATCAGTGATGCAGAAGTCGGCAAGAAAGGCATTCGGATTTTAAACTGACAATATAAGCGATATTTGATCCACAAAATAGAGCCGTACAGAAATTGCTGCTTTTGGTAAGTGTACTGGGAATACAAATAAACCCCAACAGGTGGAGGCCCGCCGCCCGCCGCCCGCCCCCCGGAGGAGCAGCCAAAAGCGGTAATATATAGCCCGCTTTTATGCACCTGGTACATTAGTGGCTCACATTGCAATGCACGGCCTCCTGTACTGGACACTAACTAGAAGGCACATTGCAATGCCAGTGGCACAAATTTGTGCCCACATTACAATAAGCATACAGACACTACTGTACTGGTCTGGTCATCGTCAACTACCTCCGGTCCTGAGGCTGTAAGTTAGTAAGAAAAGCCCACCGGAGACACTGCATACCTTGCTTTTCCTTGCCTTTCCCTACTGTCTGATTTTGGCCTGTATCCACGAATCAGAAAAAATTAAACGGGATGGAAAAGGATACACACCAGTCCCGACGTGATAGACGCTGCAAACAAGATCGACTTCATGATCGGAAAGCCTCTCATACCAATAGGAGTGTTGTGACGTTTCGTCCCACAAGCAGGTCACCGACATTGTAGATCTGGTCGTCGAACCCGCAGAAGAAATCGTCGTCGGGGACTTCTGACCTCGCCAGCCGTGCTATTATCCCTCCGTACTGCAAGGCAATGCGAGTGCGTGGAGTATGCAGGAAGTGGAGGTTGCACCGGTGTGTACGCCTTGTAATCATGCTCGTCAAATTTATATCCGTGGGGGTGGAATCCTAGACCCGAGGTTGGTATCTGCCTTGAAGCCTTTGGGACGCAGAGTGTATGAGGGTGGCGTCTTTTGGCGCCGGCATAATTTCGGCACTCATATAGGCCAGCCAGAATGGGATACCTCGAGCCAGCAAGTGTCGCACAACATCTTGATATCTGGACCCCACTCTTGACGAAGGCCCTCTACAAGGTCAGTCGCTCGTGGGAACATAACACCTCGCTTCCAATCCTGCTACCCGGATTTGCGAAGCACATAGTAGATGCAGTGCTCCAACAGTTTGCGCATGCTCTTGAGAGACTCCCGTGAAATTTTGAAAGGCGAAGGCCGTCGGTTCACAAGCGAAGGCTGATGAAAGTCTAGGAGTTTTTTTATCGATATCGTTGACGGAACGTGCCTGCAGGCACTGTCCGAAGAAGATGCCCAGTATATTCGACAGGCCTTTCTGCGAGACCAATTGGTTGCCGATATCCGTCATTCCAAGGACATTGGGCAGGTGTTGCATATCGAGATGTTCTGTGGGCGGGTGGAGAGCAACGAATGCGTCGGGAGATTGGGCCATCACAAACCCAAACCGTTTCTCAAGCATGCCCAAAGGACCTCTGAGATCGTCTCATACTCG
>JARKIA010000690.1:0-20118 GCA_029289565.1 Mycena galericulata
TACGTGTCTCCTGGCACCCAAATTCATCTGTGAAGCAGCCCACTGCCACTGAAGCTCACTGGTCACCCGCGAATTCGGGCGCCGTGTTCTCTTCCTCCCACTCCTCTTCCATGCCCGCAAAAAAAAAATTCCACAACGTTCTCCAGCGTCTCTACAAGGTCTATACACAACGCCCGCCCCCTGCGTTTGATGTCTCTTGTGGCAGCGATTTTGGCTCCCGTTTCGTCCAGTGACGCGTTTGAGGTGTTCGTCGACCCAATCGAGAATTTACTGCCTGCACCCGACGTCTTTCTGTTTTCCGTGTTTCATTCGCAATATGTGAGTTATTCTGCTTTTTTTTTCATTTCATTTTCTTCCACTGATACATGGCGCAGGGCCTCGTCCCGACGAAAATGTGGGCGCTACGTGCACAAACGGCAGATTTTAGTGTTTAGGCCGTATTTCAAACTCATCGCGAGGTGATATTTCGATTTCGGTGTCCCGATTCGGGCGTGGGCGCTTTTTGAGACTGACGACGGGTACAGCAGACGAAAAGCTCACGCCTCGCCCACCCTTCTTTTGAAATCCACCAAATACAAATCTCCTTATAATGTCTCTTTATAGGCTTGCGCTGTTCTTTACCTTCACCCCTTGCATGTCTGTCAGGACGGCTCTCGAATCCGATCATAAACCCTTCTCCAAGCTCAAGAGTTTCGAATTCGACTCAAATGCAGCCGTGAGTCGCATGCGTTACGTTGCACTTTAGTCTTTACAATATGATTTTTGACCTCGTCCTTCATTTCCTTCCTAGATCCTCGGAAACTACCCCCGCACAGATGATGATTCTGAGCAAAGACCATCCGGATGATGTGCGTAGCTGGGGGCAGTAGATGCGTCGTTATTTACTTTACTAATCTGCGTATACTATAATAATTCAATTTTACAGGTTCTTTACCTGGCGACGACTTGCGAGCTCTTTTGAGTCGTTCAACATCGGGGCACGAATCCGGCACCGAATTTGCATACTGGACTCTGATACTTTGTAGCCTCTATTGTGTAGTGTACTGACTAATTTTGTAGAGCACACCCCACGGCGCGTCTGAATGTAGACTGCCCATGGCGGCGGCTACTCATTCGCTGGGCGGCGGGTACGCACCATACGCCACGCGCAAGACCTCTCCCCTCACGCTCCGTCTCGCGGGAACGTGCGGGTCATGCGACGTGAGGCGGCAGCTGCGCGGTGTATGTCCTCGTGCGGTCGCGACGCGAGCAGATGCTCGACGCGCTCCGCCCTCGCGGGCCGCGTCGACGACCTCAACGCATGTCCCTCGTCCTCACGGAGTGCGCGGTCAAGGAACGGGCTGCGCGTGCGCGACGCCGACCACGAGCTCGTTGTACCTGCCGGTAGTACCAAATTGCTACGATCACTCTCCGCGGGTGTGCACATCTCCGGAGTCGATTAAACTCGGGTCTTGGTCGTTTGCGGAGGGTATCACAGTAGCTGCCACTAAAAATGAAATCATTTTTCCCGATCCTCAGGCTCGCAGCCATCCTGAGACCACTTCAAATGGCATCGCAAACTCTTGATTCTTCGACGTTGTAGTAGCGCATATACATCACTTGCACATGCCGCGTATTCTTCTTTGCTTCAGCTTTTTTATGCCTTGGATTTGTGCAAGAATCGTCTTTGCATCGGTAACGGTCATTTTACTCGGAACGTCCTCCACGGCGACGGTCTCGACCTTGTCCCCGTTCGCGAGGATCACGTAGCGCTACAGCAGGCAAGGCCAAGTGTGAAAGGATATTTGTGGTAACACGCGCACCTTACAGTGCACGTCGCCGAGAATTGGCGAAGCATCGAAAATCAGGCCAATGAACGCTGTCATCCGAAATGAAGCGCACAGCTATTGATTGGCACGTCAGTGCATGTTCTGTTCAGGGGGTTCATTCTCCCTCGCGACATCATAATTTTATTCCGGTCATCGTAAATCATCAACGGCGGCACACACTTGAGGACAAAGACGTCTTTAACGGCGACGATTGCGATTTGCTCAATGCCTTTTGTCTTAGCGTCGAACTGCAAAATGTAGCCCAGGACCTGGGCGCCGCAGGTGCTCGTGAAGGCGCTGGGGAAACCGACCTGCTCCACATGCGTCAACGAGAACGAAGACTCAGAGGCACGCTAATAGAAGATGGACGCGCGATAATATGCTCCATTTCAACCACCATCTCGGCCCATGGCGGGGCAAGTCAAGACGCATGGACTCGCGAGAGGACCACCGTGCACCGAATTGATGCCTGTATGCACCACGCGCGTAAGCAGGCAAGTATGTGCCATGATACATACAGTACTTACCTGGTTTTGTTGTGAACACAGATTCCGCGGGGAGTCGTTAACAGATTGGACCAGAACCACGGCGTAAGATCTACGTACTCACTAGTTGAACCAGGCGAATCGTCGAGATTTGACGTTGTTCCATTCGCCGGAAAAATCCCATCTCAACTTGGTCTGCGTCTGTATGTCGCATGAAAGAGACTGGGGAGGTGAGAAAAGGCAACGAAGATGAAAGAATACTAATCAACTGTTGATAAAAAAGTATCAGCCACAAAGTAAAAACGCGTCAAAACACCCTTCTGCTTTTATGTGCAGGATTTTAATAAGTTACGCTTCTGGTTGAACCAAATATATCGACTCTTGGTCTTTCCATCTCACGACGCTTGAAACTTGAAGCCCCAGTGTTCAGTCTGTACATGGGAAATTGCGGGTGAGTCTTCGGTAATTCTCTGGATACTATCCTGCTTCAAAGTCCCAACCGGATACAGATTCTGCAACGAGTTAACTGGCGGCAATTGTTCAGAACAAGCCTTAAAACAACGAACGCAAAAATCCAAGAATGCGCGTGGCGTGAGACCTGTAATGCACCCGGATTCCGGTAATTTCTTTTCCTCGTTCCTTCCACCCAAAATCCTTCAGCCCGAGTCCGAACTTGCGGTGATGAGATCCTCACGCCGAACGCGAAAAGGAAGCCGTCAGCGAGAGGTGGGCTGCGTGTGCGAGACCTTGAGAGCCCCTGAAACCCTTGGTGTTAGCGTTGCCGGTTGTGTTTGAATGCACGCGCGTGTAGCGTCAACTGGTGCACGAGAAGCGCCGTAAGGTCCTTTGTTCCCAACAGGAAAGCAATTTCTGCACGAGATTGTCATAGAAATTGTAAGTCGCAGCATTGTCCGCTAGCCAAAAGACATGATATTTCTTGCCGCTGGAAGTTAGTGTGCTTGAAGTCTTGCGCATAGCTTCAAGAGCGGCCTCCCTGAGGGATTATGCGGACAAACAAAGAAGGAGCAGCGCGGCTTCGCCCATTCTGATCTATGAAGCGAAGCCAGCGCGGAGTTGGAGATGGTGACGTAGAGACGTCGTGCGAGACATACTGAGATTCCGGAGGCCTCCCTCCATTTGTGTTCCTCCTCCACCTTTGCACTTCCTTCACCTGCAGAGTCGGCCGGACGAAGTTTACGCGAGAGCGAGTCTTGAAGCTTGGTTAAACGCGGACAAAAGCATCCTGCAGTAAAATTCCCAGGAAGTCGAGAGAGGAGGCGCGAAAGAGGTGAAGAACGAGGAAGTCTTGAGATGTGGCCGAAAGCGGAAGCGAGCGGTTGTTTGGTTTAAGAAGGTGTCGGCCTTGGAACCAGACACCGCCTCATTTCCACTTTCCAACACTTTCCGCTCATCGTCTGACCGCAGAATTTGAGCTCGGGCGCGGCGCACTCGATACAGGAATGCGACGAATAATCGTCGCCTGAATCTCCGTACCTTGTCCGCCTACATTCGTCCACGATGTTGGAGATAAGTAAGCCTGAGTGGATTTGTCCCCGTTCAAGACTTGCAGCTGACTCTGAGTTTCCGGTGGGATCCCCAGACCGACGAGGCTTCGGCGACGAGAAAGCTCACCTGCTTGTGCTCCAGGATGTCCAGAAGCAAGGCAATTCTCGGACGTAAAGCTAGAAATTCGGCAGAAAAATCGCAAATGAATGAAGAAAAATCCGTAGCTGATGTATAAATGTCCCGAGAGCCCCAGGATAGAGGTGGCGCTGTGTACGAGGTTCCCTTGTATTATTTATAAACTGGAGGGTACGTCTCAAAGAGTTCTTGAAATACGGAATCTGAAATTCTGCGGAAAATGGCAGAAAATATCGGAGAAAATTGCGTAACTGGTATATGGGTGTCCCGAGACACTCTGAATCGAGTCGTCTCGGGGTCGGGTTACCTTGAACGGTGTATGACCTAGTGGAATCCCGAGGTACGCTCCTAGATTCCACGGAAATATTGATGTCTGAAATCAATTCAGATGCGTGTCTCGCGCCCCCGCGCCTGGAATTAGCACTTCAAGTGTCACGTACCGAACCCTTCTCGCTCCCACGACGCGTGATACTCACGCAGGATGCACGCGAGGTACTAAATGTAAATCGTCCGTCCGATCTTGCTAGCGAGCAGTCTGCCGAAATTGGGAGGAAGACCAAAGGAGGGGAAGTAGAGTGCGACGGGTGCGATAGCATTGAGACGTGTACAGGATGAAGAGGAGAATGTTTGCGCGTGGTGCATGCCGTGTCCGCGAAGTCCTGTATGGTGCGTGCTTTGTCCTTCCACGAACCCGTGCCCTCCTGATTCATCTTCGCGATTTTCTCCAGCCCCCCGTTCTCGACGATATCGCTGCACGAGCGCGCGGTGATAGGAGGCTCCTGGCCAGAGCCGTCCCAGGCGGGAGCCAGGTCAACGAGCCGACGAGCGCCTGCTCGTCCGTGCGCAGTACCGGTGGCGCCCCGAGCGGCGAATCATTGCAGCAGATCGCACCTGGACCAAACGCCTACACCCGTTGTCCACCCGGTGCTGCGACTCTAGCGCGCTCAAGTACATGCTCCTATGCAAATGCCCTGCATTGTGCGTGCCGTCCACCTTTTTGTCCGTATACGCATGCTCACTGATGGCCGTTTCTTTTTATCACGCAGCCGGAAGACGTGCATTCGCTGCTACACGCAGAGCCCTCCTTGGACCAGACGATCCGCTCGCACCTCGCGGCCGTACTCGGTCGCGATGAGCTCGAGTACGTTAGCAAGTGCATCGCGGCCAGGCCATTGAGACGAAGTACGTTTCCGGTTTCCTCAGGTTTACCCGCGGCATTGGATGGATGGCCAGGCGCAGATGAGACAGGGTTTTCCACCGCGTGCTCGACCAGGGGCGCGGGTGCCTGCTCGCCCTTGACGACACGGAGGTGGATGTGCGTACTTCTTTCCATCCTTGCGCGCCCCTCGTATTAACATGCTCCTGGGTAGACGACGTACGTAACCGCGATCGAGACGCTGCAGGCGGTGGGTGGGCCCATGGATATGGGCGCAGCAATCAGTGGAAAGAGTCTGATGACCGTCTCGGAAATTTCAGAGGGCACAAACTAACTTATGGAGTTTGATCATGTATGTCGATTTTCTCATCGAGGTTACTGTTTCTTAGTTAAATAGTTTGAAGCGGTCATCTAATGATGATGGTCTTGAAGTTCAAATTGGTGGTGAAGTCAAAAACTCGATTTCAATTAACCACGGCCATTACAAACATGGTGAACACAAAAAAGAAGCGAACTAAGGAAGCAAAGAACAAGAAACCATCGCCGCCGAGGGGTGATCAGGCCCTCGACGACTTCCACCGCCTCGAGGACGAGCTCGGGGCGGCCGACACCGAGGAGCAGAATCGCAATCGGATGCGCGACGCCAAGGTCGAGGGTGGGCTCGGGATAAGTTATGGGAAGCTATCGCACGTCAAAATAGTTGCGTTGGTAAATGTAGGCCTAACGAAGATATGTCCAATTTTTTAGTTCAACCGGACTCGTCCCGGATGGCTTCGTTACAGGGTGTACTGCAATACTTGTGCTAACCTGGCGAGCTTTTTTGACAATTCGGCTTCATAGAACATCTTAGAATAGCCATAGATTGATAAAGTACACATTGTTTTAGCACGAATGCTAGCGGGAGCCTCTATAAAAATCGACGGTGTCTGCTCTACAAGTGGCTGTGCCTGGTAGAGCAAACACCGTTGATTTATGGGAGGCTGTGCTGACCTCTTCAGGTTCTCATTCACTTGTCGATGTCAGGTCCGGCAATCTTTGACCAGCTCGAGGCTCTGCTAGCCCAGTTGAAGAATTCAGACCTGGAGGACCCTCCTTCCAGCACGAATTTTCAACGCTCAAAGCTGCTGCCTCAGGAAGGCAATTATCGCTTCAACAAAACGAAGGACATGTATTACTAGACCAGAATTTAGAAGGCCAGGGTGAGCTATAAATATGGATGCCCTTATCCTTGACGCTAACCATCTGCTGCAAGTTCTCAGGCTGCGCACGAGCCTAACTCCAACGTGCAGTAAGTACAGTGTCATCTGAGAGTTCAGTGGGAACCGCGCCCTTCCAGTTTCCGAAGCCTGTCTTGACCCCCATATGCGTCAAATTCTCCCGCAGAGAAGTCGGACCCGACTGCACACGCGCACCCGCAGACTTCCCTGCGCCCGTTGTCCCCGCTCTCCCCGCGCCCCGCTGACTCCACCTCCGCGGCCTCTAATCCGAGTGGTGCTCAAGCCCACGGCCACCTCTCGCCTGTCCAGGCGTGCGCGTGTTCAAGGGTGATGCAGTGATGGAGGAGGATGCTGCTCATTGCCTCCCGCGCCCGCGCGCCTCGTGTCTACCCCCACCGTCGCCGATATCCCGCCGTCCCGTCTACGTCGGCGCCCTCGACTAACGCAGCACGCCCGCTGCGGAGAACGCGAACGAACGGCAAAGCAGCCCACGCCCCCGCCCATCCCCCCTCTCCTTGAATTCCGCTCCGGCGGCGGTGTCTTAGAGTGGGGGCGTTGCTCGTAGTGGACACAACGCGACGCGACTCGGGGGACGTGAGCAGCAGGCGCGGATTCGCGTCTGTGGGACGTGTGCGGCTGGCGGCGGCGTTGCACACATGCATCCCCGCTGATTCGCGTCGTTGTGCGCCTACAGCTATGTCTCCGGCATTGGAAGGGCGACCGGGCGCGAGGCATGTAGTAGAGAGGCGCGGGACATCCCCAATTGCCGAGTGGCGGTGCGCACCGAGGGATGGCGGAAACGTGTTGTCTGTTGCGTCCGTGTTTGTGCTGCGAGCGCGGGGCAATCGCTCCCGAGTCGGTCGTTGTGAGGGAAGGTGGGCATGATGGCGACGATGTCCTTCCTTCACTATCTAGACATGTGGCAAGATGATTCGGCGCGAAGAATCACCTCTCCTTCTCCTCGTCCCTCTCTGTCTCCTCCGCGCCACAGTGGACGCGCGATACGGCATGCTACTTCATCGCGCGTCACGGACGCAGTCAAGCTCGGGGGTTAAGAGAAATATCGCCTGGTACAGATCAGCAACGCGCAAATGTCACTCTTGAGGAAATACTTACGCATGTCGGGCGATCTCGCGAGCATGACTCGCGCGACGCACAAACTTCATTCTCCTCCGTTTCCCGTCGTCCTCTCGGCTCCTCTCTCTTCCGTCTCCATCGCGGCCCTACACTGACATGACTTTCGCACTGGTGCGATCGTACGGACGCTCAGGAACTCACATGTATGCCTTGGACGTCAGTTCGAACTCGTCAACGATTCGACTCGGAGCGTCACGAGACGCTATATACCAAGTTACGAACTTTTTCTCGCTTCATTTTTGCTATTCTCTGCCAAATCTTCAGACTTCGAAAGTCGATTTCTCGGATTTTCCGAGCTTACCTCGACACTCCTCTGCTTTGACAGCGCGAATTCGACCTTCTTATGAGTTTGGGTCCCGGTTCCGAGCTCGGAGGCCCGTGTTACCGTCGCGACTCCACGTCCGCATTTGTTCGGGTTTCGGTCACGCCTGCTTGGATACGTACAGCGCCGAGCACACCCTGCTGTGCATCAACCAACGTCCGTGTGTCGTTGAAAAACTGAAAATCGGGTGAAAGTACTTACTGTACTATTTCGACCAAGTGCTCATCAATTTTTATCCGAGAAGCCCGAGAAATTTTGTTTTGATGCAAGGCGATTTTTACACACATCAAAAAAAATCTCGGGTGACCTGTGACTGAACACTTGGTCGAAAAACTCAGTGCATAGATTCAGCCGTGCCATTCCTGTCTTTGCTTTCTTTGTATTTCATCTCTCGGCTCTTCAAGTCTACTGTGTCATCACTTCGAGCTCTTAAAAAGATTTCGTGCTGATTCCAGATACAAGGGACAAGACCATTAGTGCCAGTGGTTCATCGCTTTCCATCTTGGTCATAACTTGACGTCAGTTCGATGAACTTGAATTGCCTGGCGCAGCGTGCCGCCCCCATCGACTGAGTCTAGTGGCGGCGCTTTGCTCCGTCCTCCGGATTTTATCACATATTCGAAGGTCCTGAAAACTCAACTTCGGTGCGTCCGTCTTCCATGTATCTTTCACAATGACTAATTCAGCCTCTACAGCTGGGTTGAGTTCTAGCTCGATCAAAAGAACGGCTGAAGGTATAAAAGTGATGTCTTCTGCAACGAGCAACATTTTTTCTGCAGATTCAGGGGGAGAACTCAATGCGCAGACCAACACGCAGATGGTGTCGGTGAGCCACTGTCGCATTATTCAATGAGAAGATTGAACATAGTTTTAAGGACATTTGATAGACTTGCGGTCAACGTGCCCAATTCATTGAGCAGGTCGCAGATGACGAGCGCCTACGTGGCGCGGCGAAGGGAGGACCGGCGGCCCGCAGTGGAGAAAAGTACCGCAAGGGCGCATGCGTAGGGAGTGCGTACGTCGCACGCTGGGTGCAGCGAACGCGGGGGGATGCGCGGAGCAGCCCGTCGTTCCAGGATGAGGTTTGCCGGCCATGGGCAAGGCGGGCCCACGACGGGCTCTCAACTCAACCCTTGGATACTCGAGGCTCCGTGCAGCCCTCGCAATTTCACGTTCCCGCGACCGCAACTATGGTACATGACTATCGTTCTGACCTCCATTTTTAACACAACTTCCCAGCTGTTCCATCTTGAACCAGACAGGCGCGCTGGCGCAGAGCTCCGCAGGCCCCTCAAGTCAATCATCCGGTGTAGTTGAGCGGCTTGAAATGGAAGAAATTGCACACCTAGCAATGTCGCCAGTGTGAGTTCCAATGCTCATTGGAGCGTCGGAGAGCACGGTTTAGGGTCCAACTCTGGGTGCATCGAAGCAAGCGAGCGGGAGCATGCGTGCATCTCGGACGCGCGTGACTCATCCGCATGACTTCGTCTCGGTTTTAGCTGGGCGGGATTCGAGCACAGGCCAGTGCGATCAATGAACTATTCAAGCACCGACTTAGCCTAGCAACGACGGCCCTGTTTTGATGTCTTCGATTCAATGACCTCTTCCTTTTGTTACAGGGTATCTTCCCCAGCACCCTCAACGTCATGCCGGTAATTATAAGTGGTCTGGTATGCATCACGATATATCATTTGTTGACCTTTTCACATCCACCAGTTTTCTCCAAAATCCAGTAATTTACACGACACGTTCCAGCCCCGTTTCAACTCGTAACTTGATGGGCTCAAGGTTCGTTTTGTTCAGATTACGAGCCAGACTGTTGATAACTTTATGGAGACTTCTTCTTTGATCTACAGAACGCGAATGTGCTGAGTCGGCTCCAGGTAAGTTGTTTCCAGCGATCTAGAAGCATTTCTCAATGGCTTAAAACAGGTTTTCATCCCGCTGTACGCAAGTATCAAGTTAGCACTGGCAGCGGAATTGTTTTCTGCAAATTACTTACAGCCACTGCTCGTGAACCTCTCGGAGGCAAGCCTTTCTTTTAAAAGTGAAGCAATCAAATATTGAGGTGTCCAAATAGTTTTGGCGGCCGCCGCTGTGCGCCGCTACCAATAAGAAAATGCGAATCTTCATTTCGTAAGTCAATTTGGGCTCGCCGCCCGCTCTACACGCTGTCCTGTCTTTGATTCTCCCTCATTCATTCTTCCCTCTATTATTCCTGGCTGACCTCTCTATTTTCTCCAGACTGACCGTGGACACCTGACATCAACTCGCACAAAATTCGCATCAGCTCGCAACCTCACATCAAAATCGTGCGTTTTTAATCCGAGCGTGCTGGATTTACAGAAAGGGAGAATAAGCCTGTCCAGTTCTGTGAAAAAGGAATGCGAGCAAAGAATAAACCTCGCTTCCTTTACTGTAATTGTGGCTCTACTTATGTAAATCTGCTGCCTGCATGTCGGTCATGTGAAGTAGGGAACCATCAGTTTAATTGAACCAAACAGAACTGATGCTCTCCCCCAAATTGCCTCTCGTCCATCCGTGGTTCTGCGCTGGTTCAGCTGGCTGCATCCACATTTGGTACTGAGTCTTAGCCTCCATCCACGGTTCTGCGCTGGTCCAGCTGGCTGCATCCGTGTTTGTAGCTGGGATGGCTGCACAGTTGTTGTCCTCCGTTCACAGTTCTGCGCTGGTCCAGCTGGCTGCGTCTGTGTTCGGTGCTGGGACAGCCGCTCAATTCTCAGCCTCCTCTCACGGTTCTGCGCTGGTTCAGCTGGCTGCGTCCGTGTTTGATGCTGAGATGCCGCACAATTTGTACCCTCTGTTCACGGTTCTGCGCTGGTCCAGCTGGCTGCGTCCGTGTTCGGTGGAGTGCAAAAGATGAGGATTGGGTTTGGATCAGATTGGATTGCTGGTGTGTTTAGTTTTTTTCTATCTGGGATTTTTGAGCTCACTGTTTCCTGTCCGCTCCTGCGCGCAGTTCAACTTGAGTTGATCTCCTTTCCAAGTCGATCGACTTCAAGGCCCCGGATTTGTTTCATAATACTGTGAGAAATCAATTTGGAATTCAATTTAAATCATTGTGACGGTGCTCGAAGGTACGGGTTCGGAGGCACTTTTTGCCCCACATGTTCACGCCGGACTCGATTTCGACTAAGATCTGCTTGGTTCCGAGGTCAAAGCCAAACAACCACTTCCTTTCGGCGATGATCAACTTGCGCAAGACAAGAACGAACGAGATGGGCGGATGCCACAGATTGCACAGGCTCCCTGAAGGAGACATCTGCTGGCAACGACGAACACAGCATCTGCATTGGCGGCGATGCGGAGATTCGGACGTCGGTGACAAGGGCGGCGCGTCGAGGGCGTACATGTAATGGCAAGGGGCGTCAAGGGAAACCTCGCGAGGGTTGGACAGGTGCGTTACTATCTTCTTCCCGTCTATATCTTTGCAGCTCCCGAAATGAAGATGTCACAGTTCGCCCCTGCGACCTCCTCGACACGGCCAGACGTCGCCTGGCACCTGCCTCCATCTGCTGGCATCCGCGGATACCCGAGGAAGACTCTGGCGTGCATCGCAACCGGCTCGCGCCCACCTTGGCTGTTTCCATCGAGCCAGGAAGGCCGCCGCCTCTCAAACATACGTTCGTCCGACAGGCCCGACTCCGCATGGCCTCAGCGCCAAACAATACTCTACCAAGTGTGTTTTCTTTATCTTTATTTCCTGTCTTCGATTACTACTGACATGAAGCCGGCGGCGCAGCGTCAATATCTCGTTCGCACGCACCAAATATTACTGCAGCACGGCATGGTTCGCCATCGAGAACAGCATTATCATCCCGCTGGCGCACGAGGGCGGCCTCGAGGCGGCGTATGTGCACCGTATGCGCATAGACACATATGACGTGCTCATCCTGTATGTCAAGGACACATGGACGATACGCTCAACGGGCTCGCGCTGCTCCAGGAGTCGCAGGTGCACCGCGTCGTGCCGAATCAGTATCTGTACAACAATATCATCTCCAAGCTCGTCAAGACTCGCAAGGCCGACTATGCGCTTGAGCTGTTTGAGCAAATGAAGGCTGGCGGCATGGCCAAGTTGAGCTCGATCACTTACGGCGCGGTCATAGGCGCATGTGTGTGCGTCGGCGACATCCATTCGGCGGAGTTTGCGGAGATGGTGGCGTCTGCCGGATACCGCCCGCGTGTTCCCCCGTTCAACACTGTGATGCAACTCTACATGACGACCAAGCCGAACCGCGAGGGTGCATTGTTTTCGGCTCCGCGCTGCGAATATACATGAAGTTTGGTAACTTTGGGTGAACCAAATAAAGCTGATTTGTACTCCGAGTCCATGCCCACAGTCTGGACTCTGTGCCGGCTTAGCTGGCTGCTGCTGGGCTCGGTCCTGAGTCTGTGATCTCCTCAATCCCGTCGTCTCCGTTCGCAGTCTGCGCTGGTCCAGCTGGCAGCGGCTTCGTCTGGTTTTGAGGAAATCTTGCTCGCTTCAATCGGTAAAGCTGTTACGTATTCCTCGAAAGCAGAATTGAAGATCGGATCCCTGGTACATCTAGCTTTTTGTTCCCTGCCATTATCGAGCTCAGTTCATTCTTCTCGCAGCCCCTTGGTCACCCTTATTTGCTCGACGAGACGACCTACCGCTATGAGGGGCAGCACCGCGGACAGCGCTGCCGCTTCACGTCTGCCGTCAAAGCCGAGTCGGCGTCCAACTTTGGGAGCGAGAGCGGAGATGGAGGCCCGGCGGCGGGTTTTTATGGCTGCACACCGAGGACCAGGCGACGCTGCGCCATTCCACCTCCTGTCCCCGACTTTTTCTCGTCGGGCGAAGAAGCAAGCATCGCAGACGACTCGTCTGACTCAGACTTTGGGTAGGCAGATGCCATCGATGATTCGATCCGTGAGCAATTGTACATTTACACTGGGGGCAGGCTATGATCTCCGGACCCCGCAGATGGCCCGGAGATCGCACGGAGATCAATTATCTCCGTGATATATTCCGGCCATCTACGGGGCCCGTAGATGGCCAAAATATTCAAAATATTCTGTTGATCTCCGTATGATCTCCGGGGCCCGGAGATCACCCGGAGATCGATAATCTCCGTACGATCTGCGGACCATCTGCGGGGTCCGCAGATTTTGAATCTGCGGACCCCGCAGATGGTCCGCAGATCTTGAACCAAACAATCTAGAAAGGAAATAAATGCGTGCTTCTGAGATACTGGAATAGGTAATTATTCCTAGGCCTTAGCATGGACCAGGTCCATTCATGTCCTCGTTATCAAGTATGAAAAAGGTAATGAAGTGTTATTGATGATATAGTCGACATATGTTGACACTAGTCTACTGTACACCTACGCCCGCTTTGACAGCCACTCACGTCATCGGCACCTGCCAAATCCTCCTGCACCGAGTCCTAAAAATCTGCCGAAGGCAAAATGAAACTTTGAGAGCTGGACGCGAGTAACTTCAGAAATACTAGAGTTCGGTTAGTCAGGTACGTGGCGTGGTGTACGAGATAGACAAACCGCAATCTTGAAATACGCGTTCAGCTTGAAGACGGTGAAGACAATTTGTTTGTGCAATCAAACAAACCTCGCACCGCTCAGACGCGAGAAGACAAGCCAGCTGGGGCTGGAATGCGACCACTGTTCACGCCGTTCCCGGCGCCGTCCATGCGGTGGATTTGGTGAGCGCCTCCATGTACGGGTTGAGTGTGCCCGTGCCCGTGCCCGACTCGACGGTGCTCTCGCCCAGCCAGTCCGACATGAGCTGTGGGTAGATGTACAGCTCCGAGTTCTTGACGTACGATTCGTTGTCGAGCGAGGAAGCGACCAGGAACCGCCTGCAGGAAGCGTCAGTAAGAGATTAATGAAAATAGAGGAGGAGAGGACAACTGACCCAAAAGCGGCGAGCTCCCGAGCAGCGACGGGCTGTAGCTATAGGCGAACATCTGCTTCTGCAGCGAGTGGCTCCGCGCCCAAGATAGCATACGGGTCAGCTAATGGGGGAGTAGGAAGGCGGGCAGCACAATGCAGTATTCGAGGGCAAGGGACATGTGCGATGAGAGCGAAATAACCGGGGTCAAGTAACACCGAAAGGGGAGTTCCCAAAGACGACGGAGAAGCAGAACGTGAATAAGGCAACGGCGGGATCGAGGAAAAGGATATGAAGGGGACAAACGACGCGGACCTTCTCGCGCGTGACGGTGCGCGCGACGTTGTCCATCAACGTTGTGCATATCCATATCGATTGACGTGCGCTCCTACTCGCAAGTCAGCATAATATATCAGCCAGCACCCAAAAACACGTACCCCTTGGCAGCTCAAAGCTCGGCACGCCCATTTCGGTGTGCGCATGGTGGCGAGGGAAGGGCAGGGACAGGCGACGGCGACACGGAAAAATGTGCCAAGTCTTTTTCCTCCTCGGCGTCTTCATCTGCCGCGCGCCGCTCAAGGTACGGCATGCGCTCCAACGGCGGCCGGGCGGACGAGATGGGCGCAGGGAGGGGCAGCGGGGGCAGCGGGTCAGAGCGGGGAACCTGGCCGTGACGAAGACGACGACAGGACGCGCTGTGCTTGAATTCCGTCTCAGTGAAGTGCGAGTTTGAGGTGGTGAAGACGCCCGTGCACTACGGCGAGTACGCTGGGGGGATCGCGTCGATGGTCAGGAAAAGACCACAGATGAGCGTTGATAAGGACTGCGCATACGGATCAGACAGTATCCAGGAGGAGGAAAAAAGAGACGTACCTTGGCCTTAATGATTACCGCGGTGCGCGCGCTCGCTCGCGAGCGCGGGCGTAAGGTTAGCAGGCTGCATTTACGCCTGCACGCGCACCATGAAGAAGTTCGTCCCGGATGGAGGCGGAGGCGGAAGTAGAGCTGTGCACGTGGACGATGGTGTTTGGGGATGAAGAGGGCGAAAGGGGAGAAGGGGAGATGACACATGCGGCTGCTACCTGCACCCGCGTCCCCGCTGCTGCTTCCGCACTCGCCCCTGCTCCTCCAGCCCGTGGACGCGTTTTCGCCGCTGCTCCTGCACGACTCCGCCGTGATGCGCATCGCAAGCCGCGCGGACATGCGTTGATGTGCGTACCGGGGGCGAAAGCGTCATGGGCGTTTTGCGTAGGTGTGGGTGTGCTTGCCGCACTCGCCGCGCTGCCCGCTGTCGAAGAGGTTCGGGTTCGGGTTCAGGTGGAGGTGGAGGGAGACGCAAGGGACGAGGTGGAAGAAGCGGCTCGAAAGGGTGATGATGGTGCGGAAGAACACAGCGGGGAGGACCCAGTTGGCGCGCGAAGCGGACTAGGGTGTTGATTGGTAGATTGAGGTGCTCAACAGTAGAAGGTGCTGTGGAAATTACGGACGTTGAGGGTTAGGGTGAGAGGAGGAGGAGGGCGCGGAGTCGCAGAGGGCGTCCCAGGTGGCGAGGGACGTGGGGTGGGTGGAGGAGAGGTGACCGAGGGCGCGCTGGCGGCGGGGGTTGACACGGTATTTTGTGCCCAGCCGCAGGACGCCGTGGATGGCGTCGAAATCCTCACGGGGCATGGAGCGAAGGATCTTTTGCTCCCAGCGGTGGCAATGCAGCGGTAAGCTGATGGCAGTCGTGCGCAGCACGGATGAGGAGCGGCACGAGGACGATCCTGCTACGGCCTAAGTCATCGTTCACGCCGTCAGCGGCTGTCGTGCGTGCAGGCGCAGAAAGGCAGCGATGACGACGGGGCGCTCGGGCGGCGGCACGGTGACGATCTCGGTGGAAATCAACGGGCGTGGAAGGGTGGTGAGGCTCACGTCTCTGCGAATGGAGGGTTAGAGCGGGGCGGAGGGCTGGATGCACGCGTGCGACGTACCGGAGTCGTGCTGGATCACAGCAACATCGGGCCCCCGCCCACTCGACGAGCTCCTTCGCTGCATCGCGGAAGCACTCCTACTTGGGGGAGGCGCCCAGTCAGAACTGAAGGACGGTGCAGGCATAGGGACTCACCTCCGGCACAATGGTATCCAAGTCGCCAATCCTGCACGAGTGCCCGTTGCTCACTCACGCATCGGGGCCCTGTCTCCTCCAGTCTCCTTCACTGCGAGCGCAAGCGCCCTGTCCCCGAGGCCACCCGGTCACCGACGTCGTGCAGATGGCGTAGGGAGTCCGCGCAAGCTGCATCCGCCCGTCTCGCTCGTTCTTCAAGCTTGTCTTGCGCGAGTCGATCATGAATGTCATTGAAAGGGAAGGAGGCGGTTGTTTGGCGTTGACCTCGGGACCAAACAGGCATCGTACGAAATCGAGTCTGGCGTGAACTTGTCAGACAAAGCCAATGCCCCCGAACCTGTGCCTCGAGTCGCGAGCGTCACAATGACTTGAATTGAATATCCAAATTATTTTCTCCCGGCGTTCAAGAGAAACAAATCCGGGGCCTCCGGCTGGAAGTTGACACTGCGACGAAACTTGAAGGAGATCAACTTTACGCAGGAGTGAATAGGTAAAGCACTGAAGAAAACTGTGAGATAAAGAATCCCAGATTTTTTAAAAAAGCTAGACATACCGGGACCCAATCCGATCCAAATCTGATCCTCATCTTTTTCAGTGTACCGAATACGGACGCAGCCAGCTGGACCAGCGCAGAACCGTGAACGGAGGGCAGAAATTGTGTAGTTTCTTAGATCTCAGCACCAAGCACAGCCGCAGCCAGCTAAACCAGCGCAGAACCGTGAGGGCGAGGCTGAGAATTCCAGCACCGAATGCGGATGCAGCCAGCTGGACCAGCGCAGAACCGTGAACGGAGGCCAAGAATTTTGCACCATCTCAGCACCGAACATGGACGCAGCCAGCTAGACCAGCACGGAACTGTGAACGGAGCCAAGAATTGCAGCTATCTCAGCTTGATCTCAGCAACAAAGACGGACGCAGCCAGCTAGACCAGCGCAGAACCGTCAATGGAGGCTAAGACTCAGCACCGAATGTGGACGCAGCCAGCTGGACCAGCGCAGAACCACAGACGGATGAGAGGCAATTTGGGTAGTATTTGGGTGGATGAGATCAGCTTTGTTTGAAGTTCCCCACTTCACATGACCCAGCACGCTCGGATTACAAGTAAAAATGTTGATGCGAGGCTGCGAGCCGATGCGCTTTGTGCGACTTACAGTATCACTTGATGCAATGTCTGCAATCAGAAAGTAGAGAGGTCAGCCCGGAATAGTGCAAAGGATCAATGAGCAGGGAAAATTAATATTGAAAATAGAAGATCTACAGTAGAGCACAGGAGACAAATTGACAAAATGAAAATTTGCATTCTCTCACAGCATCTGGGAGTTTCATGTGAGTTGCCTTGGCCGAAACCGCCTGGATTGACGCTTATGAGTCTCAGAGATGGCGCGAAGAGATTTAAATTGAAGAGGTAGATCGATACATGCAGCTGTACGTACTACATGCCTGTAACGGTGCTGCAGTCCTTGAGCTGGACGAACACACCGATGGCGACGAGATACGCATCACACATGCGCCCCCTCCCCCTCCCCCCCGAGGTAAGCGCTCGCGAGAACGCCGCAACGCGCGCACGGCCCTCGAGCCGAGTTCGAGGTCGTGTCCCACGTCTCGCCCACGTCCACGTCAAATCCGCCCGAGCCGTGCCAATGCCCCGTGCCCGACGTCAAAGTCGACGTGTTCTGCGCACGAACGGAGCCTGCGCGTCCCGGATTGGGCGAGGTGCGTCTATGCGGCGCGGGCAAACTCGAGGCTCGGATTCAGAGCGGCGCGCGCAGACGACCCGCGAGTCGACTCGCGCGGAGATCGCGACACACCTCCGCGCGCTGCGCGAGTCTGCATGTGCCGGGCCGGCCAGGCGAATATCACGCCTCGGGGTGGCGTGCGCATAGAGTTCAGCGGTGCACCGGGCAGATAACATCCTGAAGACAAGAGAGATGTGTTAGTTCAAGTGGTTTGGGAAAGACTGGATCACTTACCTCCCGATTTTCTCCAGGTGGCTTTTTGGGTGTAACCATCCAGCATGGAGACCCTGAGCGCGGTGGCGGGGGAGCTAGGACACATTCCCAGCGGCAAGATGGATGTCATTTCGACGACTACAAAAGTGTGTCAGTTTTGGATTAGAGATTTATCCAAAACGGATGACTTACATCTATTTTACCCTAGGTCCTATATCAGCGAAGTCTGCGATCGTGCATGGCCTCGGAGTGCCCGAGACGCATAACTCCCGCCGGCATGGAGTCCTGGGGATCACTATGGTAGGTTAGTTCGACGGATTTGAGCAGTACATGGATCACATACATACATTTCTCTGGACCCCATCTGGGCGAAAGTTCCGCTGATGTTCGCACCACGCGCGCGGCCTCGGAGGCCCCGAGACGCAGAACGAACGCCGAGATGGAGTCTTGGGGATCACGATGGTACATTATTTCAAGGGATTTGAGCAGGAAATCTGATGACTTACACCCATTTCCCTCTGGACCTCATTTTGGTGAATGGAGCGCTGATGTTCATGGCACCCACGATGCGCGCGGCCTCGGAAGTCGCGGGACGCTTGACGGACAGCAAAGGGCATCCTAAGTACCCCGGGCGTACATTAGTTTAAAGGATTTGAGCAGGGAATGGATGATTTACATCCATTTCCCTCTGGTTTCCATTTGGGCGAAATCCCCGCTGATGTTCGCCCCGCCGACCACGCGCGCGGCCTCGGAGGCCCCGAAACGCATAACATTCGCCGAGATGGAGTCCTAGAGATCACGAAGGTACATTATTTCAAGGGATTTGAGTGGGAAATGGATGACATACATCCATTTCCCTCTAAACCTCATTTTGGTGAAATAAGCGCTGATGTTCACCGCGCCCGCGATGCGGGCGGCCTCGGACGTCCCGGGACGTTTGACGGACGGCAAAAGGGCATCCTGAATACCCCGGGAGTAGTTCAAAGGATTTAAGCAGGAACTGGACGACTTACATCCAGTTCGTTGCAGGGCCGCTTTCAGCAAAATTATCGCTCAGTCGCCATGGCGACGTCGAGCACGGCGTCGGTGCGCCAGGAGCGCATTGCAAAAGGCGACGGGGGACTCTAAGGATCACAATGATGTGTTCGTTCAACCCCGGCCATAGTACTTTAGTTCAGGCGATTTCGATGAGAAAAAAATGGATGACTTACGTCCATTTTCCTATCCCATTTAGTGCTCAAGTCGGCCATGCTAACGATGCGGATGGGCTTGGGATAAGAAAAAGTTCCTAGCTCATTCGTATTGTCACCGGATAGTCCAGAGCTTGCAAGAATTTGAAGAAACCGAAAACGAGAGGATGGGCGCACAGCGTGAGACAGCGTGGCAAGATTCGGACCGGTGCTCCGAGCCTTCTTCTTCCTCTCGCAACCTCTTCCGAGTCTTCGAGATTGTGCGCTCTGCCGCCGAGATGCCGAACTACCCATGCATGGGTAGTTCGCAGCTTCAAGCTTCAAGCTTCAAGTTTTAGCGTGTCCATGACGACCTGCAAATGTAAGTTTGTTGACCACCTAAGTCATTTACCCTGCATCGCGGAGCATCTTACCCAAATCTTACCTGATTCCTCAGCGCTGAATGCTCACCCCATCCGTCGGCACTCTCCTCGCCCGTCATTATGGCGCTACTTGCGCTCCCTGCCGCGCTCATCACTCTCTTTGTCGTCCTCCTGCTGCTCCAGCGTGTGCCCGTCGGTATGTCTCACCTTGGCTTCGAGTAAACTATCCACCTGACGTTCGCATCTTAATTAGTATCGATCCCCCTCCGCGTCATTCGCACCCCGCACGCGAGCATCTTACGCTCCCTCGGACGATTCCGCAACTATACAGAGCTCACAGAAGCGGCTTGGTTCGAGTCATCAATGAATGGGCCGACGCCGGATGTGCCCATTCAAGATATTTTTGCGCTGTATCGGTTGTTGGGAATGCATACTGCATTTTGCCTACAGCAAGTCTACACCTCCATCTTACGCGGTTTTTTCTGATATTCCGGCAGGGGTCATATCGACTTTGGCGTCAACTACCTTCGAGCCATATGTGCGGCAATGGCTGATAAACACGGACAGCAAGACGGGCAGTGGGTTGAGGCGGTGAGTTCATAATTCGGTTGTTGGCTTTTAGATACTGAAACAAGTTAGTTTAGCCAATCATAGCTGATAAAGTTAGTTGCCTGGTGTGGTGCACTCGTGATACGCTTGCTCATCCCTCATCCACAGTTCCAGGCGGAAGGCACCGAAGGCCACAGCTCCTCCATCGTTGATCTCTTCGATTCCTTGAGAAGCCCTAACGAACTCTTGCAGGATCTAGAATGTGAAGACAATTACCAAGATGCCCGGTTCTTTACCGCGTTA
>JARKIA010000691.1:0-20020 GCA_029289565.1 Mycena galericulata
GAGGGGAACGAGAGTAGTGTCCTAAGACGAAGGTGGCGAAAGGGTGTGATCAATTCTCGAATTGTGGGTATAAGAACACTGGGTACAAGTGGGAGGGATCTGAGCCCGAGTATGTGATGTCCTAAGTACGCTAAATCGTCCACCTTTATACCTTTCCCCCCATCAGCCTCGTGTTCAGGTGAAACACTCGCTTCAAGGTTGAGGCGTGGACCTGTGGGATAATTATCGCCCAAACGCTCCAAGGTGCTCTCTCGTTCGCGAAATATTGTGTCGTTCGCCGTCGAGAACTCTTGAAAGCCAGATTAGGACTTTGTCCCGCGGATGTGTCGGAATGTCGGCTTTAAACCCTAATTGAGTACCGAGCTGCCCGACCGCTGAGGAGCAAGGCTCGCCCATGGCCGGTGCGCTGCTGGTCGTTGAAATAGCTTGGGAGGTGTAATGCTGAGGTTCGTAGTCTGGATGCCATTGTTTTAAGGAGTGGAAGCCCATGCGATGGTGTGTAGGCGCAGGGTGAAGGCGTACAGTAGCCCTTCGTTGGCCGGCGAGGCTCGCTCAAAGGTCCAAACAGCAATTGGTGGGTCCATTCGATATTGTAGTGATAAAGGCAATTATTGAAGCACTCCTGAGGTACAGGGGGCGTCGTCGTTCGTCGTCGAAGCCATGTAGGTATCGTGTATTTCGTGTGTGGTGTCGTTCATCGCCGGTGGGTGTCGTTCCGGAAGCGGAAACCAAGTTGCCAAATAAGGTGTTCATCCATAATGAGTGTTTGTTGCCGTTGAGCTGAGCAGCCGTGGAACGAGAGGGCATGCGCAGAGCGCATACAGCCCTCACAACCTCCTCCACACTTAAAAATATCGACCGTCCTCGGTCGATGACACAACAAAGCGGAAACCATCGCTCCCTCGGAAAACTCGCACTTCTATTCCTCCTTCTTTTATTGTGGGGAGTATGTCGCAGTCGTCGACGCGGGTGGATGAGACCGTGGGAATAGGAGTTGGTAACACATGTGCGGTGAACAGTTTCTTCATCTTCGCCAGTGGGTTTCCACGTTTTGGGGTCGAGTTCTCCAGCGGTAGCCATCCCATTGTTTGGGAATATTTCACCTCCCGAATCCAGAACTGCATGGATAGCCATTCCCTCCTGGTTTGCAAACGAAGCAAACAATGTTCCTCTCCGAGCCGGTAAAGCGAATACCCTTCATTCGGAGGCGGACGAGAGTATGAGGATGTCGCGGAACTCGAGTTTTCGGGAAATCATGGAGTGGAGAGTACGGGGTCCGGAAAATGAGCGAGTGGAAGGTTTTCGGTGCAGGAATGCAATGTGGCCTCAGGTAGTTCTCGGCGGAAACGTGGATGGAGTCACGTGGTCGTGTAAAGCCTTCTCGTGATATGGTCCTCGTGATCATGTAAGATTGATTCCTCCTCGCAGCATTCGCGTTGGTAGGGACAGCGAGCAGCGGAATGGATCGTTCATGAACCCGTAGATCCAAAACTTTGTTGTCCTCCAGGGGTTTGCGTTCCCGTCGCTCGCTGGTCTCGTGGGAGACTGGTCTGATATTTCAGCAGTGTAAGATGATATCCGAGTTCGAGTGAAGGAAGGTGTGGAATGTCTCGTTCGCGACCTTTTCTGCCATCATAAGTCGAATAATGCACCGCAGAGTCGGTGGGCGAAGGAATCGCGGCGTCATTGGGCGGATATCCTAGAAATTCACGTGACCGTGTGTTTCCATATCGGTTCGTGGCTGGAATGAATCCTTCGTTGGTGAACGTTCATTGTGTTGCTGCCTCAAAATAGGGGGCTGTCATGGTGACGATGATGGATGGGTGTCGGTCTGATGTATAGTCCAGTTTCGCGGACATGATATCCTGCCGTTGGATATTTTGGCCTGATGGCCAATATTTCTCATTTGAGAGGTCGTAAAACGCGTAGCATGGGTTTTCGGTGGATTTTCTATGAGTGCACTCGCCCTAATTCCTGAACCGTCGGTGATGTGAGAATCCCGCCTCCTGGGCCATAGAAGGTGCTCGGCGAAGCCCCTTCCTTGATCAGAAACTGATCCGTGGTTGGCCTTCTCTCGAGATTGACGTCGTTCGGGGTCGTATTGGTGATGAACATTTTCTCCTTCGTTATTTTGTCGTGGAAGTCTTGTCGTTGGTGAAACCCTAGGCTGAATAATTCCGGTCGTGTCGGAATTCCTTCGTAATCGGCACGTGGTGGTGTGCAACTCGGGGTGTTGGTTTCCTCCGCCATCGCCCTTCGGCGAAAGCCGAGGCGGAATAACTCTCGTTGCATGCAAGTGCTCCGTAGTTTGCACGTGATGTCATGCATCTCGGGCCGTAGGTTCCTTCTGCTGCCGCTAACTTGACAGTGCCCGTCAATTTCGTCAATAATTTCAATGTCAATGTCGTCCATCGGGGTTTATGCCGGTGAGCGAAGGTGATCAATCCTCGTCGCCGCCTGCCGATGGTGCTTTCTGTTGTCGATTTTGGATGAAGTCCCGGGGGCACTACCTCCCGGCCTCCATCGTCGTAAAATAGTTGCGGGCCCGCTCCTATTTGCTCGGAAATATTTCCTTCCTGCGCGCTCTCCGTAGTTCGATTTGCCGTATTTCTCGGGGTACGATGGGTCCTAATTCTCGTGTTGCGATGTCCTATATTCCTAAATGCTGGCCAGCAATTTTCCTGATACTCTCTGTCAGGTCCTCCGATGTCGAAGTTCCGATGTCCGATTTTCCGTAGTTCTCGATGTCCGATGTTCGTAAATGCTGCGCAGCGATTTCCCTGATACTCTCTGTCAAGTCTTCCGAGGTCGAAGTTCTGCTGCGAAGTCCGATGGTTCCTAGTGTTCGATGTCCTATATTTTCCTAAACGCTGGCCAGTGATTTCCTGATGTTCTCTGTAAATGTCGCTCGATTGCTGATTCCTCAATGCCGATGCCGCTGCTGAAATTTCCTTGGTGAAATCCACCGTGGATTTTCGAGAGTGGATGATGGTGCTCCGGATGAGCGTACCATCACCCCGATGTGTTGTGTTGTCTTTTCCAAACGCCATGAACTGATAATCAATCCGTGTTTTCGTAGTGTCTTTGTGTGATGTGGCTGGCGGTCGACTTTGTACTGGTCCGAAATTCCGTTTTGCATTGCCATCCGAATCCTGATCGGCTCGAAACGCCGTCTCATCGGTTAGGTCGATCCGGCAATCACAGTGGCTGTGCATGTTCTTCGATGAAGGGTCGTAAGCAGGCCCCCTATTAAACTTTCTTGATTCTCCGTGGTTTCAGATGCGTCAGTTCCCTGGCGGAGCCTTCCCTGTTACACGACTTTGTTTTGTCGCGATTGCGGTCTCCTCTTTCCATTTCGGGGTAGGCTTCGATGCTGATGGCTCTGCAAAATAGAACATCGCACTTCCGATTCATGGACCAAATCGGTTGCGTCGTTATTTTGTCCTGAGTCCCTTTTTCTTCCCTGCTCTTCTTTGCACCACGACGCGCCCCGCCCTTCTCTCTCCCTCCTCCTTTTCGCGGCGTCGCCCGTCGTCTTTTCTGAGCTGGCTGCCTGTTTTGCTGCCGCAAGCGGTACTTCATAATGGCTGCAAAGCGTCGCCGCAAGGATGAGTGAGTGTCGTTTTCATCTTGTTGTCTCCTCTTCTCCGACTGACGATTTCTCAGGGATTCGGAGGATTCTGCGTCGAGCACGGAGGGCGAATTCCAGCCTAGCGGCGACGAGGACTTTGCTGACACTTTGGGCAATGACCGCCGTCTCCGTTCTCGTGCTGGGTCCAACCGTCGTGCTGAACGCTCCGTGGAGCCCATCGAGGACCTGCATCGCACTAACAAGTCACGCAAGACTGCTCCCGGTGCCTCTGCGTCGCAATTGCGCTCGCGTTCTGGCCGGGAGCGAAGCCCCGCTACTTCTTCTCGTCGCGCTGAAATGTCCGCTCCTGCGAAGAAACCAAAGGGGAAGGCTGCACCGGCGAAGAAGTCCATTCCGGTCGTCGAGATGAAGTCGTCGTCGCATCCTGTCAAGACTGCCGCCCTTGTTAAGTCGGAACCGGCGCCCACAAAGTCAGCTGCTTCGAAATCTGGCAAGTTGTCATCTGGGAAGGGAGCGTCTGCAGCCTCCACGCCCGTGAACCCGCCGCCGTTGTACAAGACGCCCGACCCAAGGAAGATCACGCCGAAGGATCGTTTCTTGAATCGACCACTACCTCCTCGTACGCATTTCTCTCCCTTTTCTTCATCCTTTCCTTTGGTAATGCTCGTAGTTTCTCTGCTTGCAGCCGATCTTCGTATCAAGGACGCGAACGACGAGGTTTTCGACTTTAATGTCGAAGTTGGTCAACATGGCCCTATCGAGCCCTCCGGACGTTCGACGCACGAACTCTCCCTATATTTCCGTGCCTATTACCGCAAAAACCCTGACCACCTCCGAGGATCCGAGGAATTTTTCAGGTCGTACAAGTTCTGGGACACGTCGACGGGCAAATTCGTTCAACGGACGATGGTGGGAGGGCCTCTTTCCAGCAAGGGGTGCTTCCGGTGGGTCCGTGCAGCGTACAACACTCTGGAGGAGTTCGTTCGGGTGTATCCTCCTATCGCCGAGTATGTCGCCGCTTCTCCTGCAATCGGAGACCGCGTCTTCGATCGTCCGAACGATCCCATTCCGGAGTTTCGATCTCCTAGTGCGGGCGATCCCCCGATGGTGGAAGAGGACGAATTTCCTAATGCCACCGCTGAAGAGTTGCAGCAGCGTAACGACGATCTCTTCCGTGAGTGGCACGACAAGCACCGAGTTGCTGTTCAGAAAGCCCGTGCTGTGTATGTCACCGCCAAGGCTGAATGGACCCGTCGCCGTGCGGACTACCGAGCAGAATATCTCCTCCGTGAAGCTCGGAATGCACGCGTTGTCGAACGCTACCTCAGTCGTCGGGACGATGCGCTCCTTTCGGTGATGGACGAGATTTTGACGATGAGCGAGTTCGCGATCGTTCTGGAGGACTGGGAAGTGGCGAAGGAGCCTATGCCGGTCGTTCCTCCCATGTCGCGTTCTCCTTCTCCGCCCGTTGTGTCGTCATCGAAAGTTGTGCCCGTTGCTTCGTCGTCGAAATCCGCGCCTGGTGCGCGCCATTCTCAATACAGTAAGTCCGCCTTCACCGCTTTCCTGATTGACGGCGCTGATCCTGTCTTCCGTAGATCCCGAACTCGATATTGGTCCCGCTGACTTCCTTGATGACCACGCGATCCCGCCAATCAATGTTCAGAACGAACCGACTTCCGACGAAGAGGAGGACGACGATGATGGGGAGAATCTTCCTGCAGCCGATGCGGCGGTCGACCAACTTGATCCTTCATCGCCTCCGTCGGCGGTCATGAAGGGGAAAGGCAAGGCGAAGGCGGTGGCACCGAAGAGAATCGGGAAGGTTGGCAAGATGAAGCTGTCGGCAGAAGAGCTCAAGAAGTTCATCGAGACTCCGGCCTGTTTCGTCAATGCCCGCCACCCCTATATTCATGAGGCCTTCTATTCGGCATATCACCTCAACGAGCCGCTTTCTTGGGATCCTCCGATGCGCGATGCGCCGCGCGGCGAAGCAGGACAAGTTCGTCTCCAGACTCATGGGTGGCGCCACAGCGATATCCCGGGTTACCTCGGCATTGCGCAGGGGCTCGAGCGGGGGCGTGTTCCTCTGCAGGACCTCCCTATGCTAATGTTTGTGACGCGCGGGGTCGTAAGTCGAATCTTTTGTTCCTTTTCCTCTGCACTTAAGGTTTTAACATCCGTTTTCTTCACAGGGATGTGGCCAATGTGAGAAGGAGCGGGACAACGGGGTTGTTTGCCTTCGTACGCTGATACGGCTGGAATTTGCGCAGCCGTGTAATTGTGCAAATATGCACTTCTAGTACGCTTACTAGTGCCTCTATCTGGTGGTATACAAGTAGAGTCAGCGTGAGCTCCGAGCGGCTGATTGAGTATTAATGATGCATAAAGACAGACAAAGTCCTCGGATGTGTTACGACTTGGTCCTTTTACCATTAGGGGTCAGTATAACAATCCAAGAGGCCTGCGGAGGTCAAAAGGCTAGATACCATATCAAGGAGATAAACATTAAAGGCCTGGACGGCCAACACATTGTATTTAGTGCTCTGAGGACTGAACACAAACAGTCCTCGGGCCTGGCAGGTTCAATTGAACAGAAGCTATAGTCTTTGATGGGCCCGCGGGCCTGCCAAAGCTCTTGATCCGAGCCCGAGGGATCATTGATGGATATCTCGGGTGCCCTCGGGCATGAATGGCATGTCCCCGAGGCATGTCAAGATGGATATCAGTCATCCCCTTGAGAAATCGGACCTTGTGGACTCAATGATGAGTCTGGACCATGGTCTGGGCCCCCAGGCCGAGCAGAAACGTTGTAACAATGCCTCGGCATGTCAAATGTCAAAGGCATGATGTAAAATCATCAAGCCAGCCGGCCTCATCATCCTGAGCCGAGAAATGGCCCGAAATAGGTCATCATTGATGACAGATCTCGGCAGAACACTAGGAATCAGCCCGGCAGGGCACGGAATTGCTCCGAGATTATAAACACCCCACCTCAGTTTACTCATTTCTTATTACTGTTCTGTTCTGTCTGTGTAGTATAAAAAGGCCTGTAAATATTCATATTTCAGTACTGCACCTTCCTCCCCCCATTGCTGAGGCTGTGGCCAAGGCTTTGGGTCGGAGTGGGTGTAGTCTGAACCTCCTTAGTGTTGTTCTAATAGAAATTGTGTTGTTGGACATAAAACTTTAAGGTTAATTAAGTCAAGTGCATTTGGTTTGAAAAGTCCTTACTTCGAACTGTCGATTTAAGGTGCTCCGCGGGGTCTTTAATTAGGTCTGTGGAGTCCGGTTTGAGCCTTCCTATGTGGTTGGTTCTATGTTTGTGCCGTCCAAGGTGGACGAAGAAGAACAACTGGTTCTTGCGCCCTCCTCAGTGGTTGGTGCCCTGTTGGTACTGCTCAGTGATCTGTACCCCTGTTTGAGCCTTCCTCTGTGGTCGGTTCCCTGTTCTGGAAGTCCTTGAATTCATCCTGTTGAGCTTAAGGCACCCCGCGGGCCATACTGTTGGTCCCGCGGGTCTACTGGAAAGCCCTTATTTCGAAACTGTTGATCTAAGGTGCTCTGCGGGGCCTTCGTTGGCTTTTGTGGAGTATGGTACATCCTATACCCCCCCCCCCCCCCCTTGTTGCTTCGTATTTGAAGTTGAATATAAACTCCAGTTGCTCTGCAGCTGCTGTTGGCTCTGTCTAGTCCCTTTAATTAAATAAGGCCTATCTGCGAGCGATACATGTACTTCTACCCCTTCCTCGGGGCCAGCTAAGAAGTTCGATCTTACCTGTATACTTCAGGATGACCCCGAATTCAAACTTGTTGTCGCACTGTGTGTTATTGTGGGTTGGTTTATGATGTGTTGGTGTTGGTTGTTTAGTTTGGTGTTTTTGAGCATCATTCTTAGCAGTCTTCATTGCACGCCCATGATCAAGTGCAGCGTTTCAACGCGCCAGGGCCTCGATATGCAGGTGAACTGCATCCACTGTCAGGAGTCGCGCAACACCTGCACTGTTTTCGAAGATTACGATTTCTCGTTGACCGGTTCGTCGTCGCCCGTCGTCGGCTGTATCTTCTGTCCTGAATTCTTCGTTTCCTTTCCAGATCGCGTCATCGAGGAGACCAACAAAATCATCTTTGAGATGGTCATCCGCCACTTTACTTGGCTCTATTCGGATGTCCTTGGTCGGAACATGACTTCGCGGCTTTTGGGGATTGCCCTTCTTCTTGCGGACCAACCCCCGACTTCGCCTGAGGACCCATCGTCGGCTACTTTGGCGGTCAATGCAGCGAACGCCTCCGTGCCCGTTTTTCCGACCGAACTTTTCCGGTCCCGACTCCCTGCTGCCGCTGTTTCGACTACCAACGTGGGCTCGGTTCCTCCGTCGGCGGAGGTTCCTGCCTTTGATCATGTTCGACAGGCAATTGAGCTTGCGAAGTCATCGGTGGCGTCGCTGGAAGCAGCAGTCGTTCAGATGGCACACCCAAAGTCTCCTCGTGATTCAACATTCCCGACGCCTCTTTATCGAATCGGAGCGGAGGACGAAGGAGCAGAGGAGGGTCGAGTGGGGGACGATGAGGATGGGCCAGACAGCGGCGACGAAGATCTCGAGGGGGACCCACAGGGTGAAAATAGCACTATGGGGATAGATGCGCCCACGACGCCCGTGGTCGAGCACTCAACTGCATCTACGTCGGCAGCGAATGCTGAAGCACTGTTCCATTCCACCCCCTTCTCTCGGTCGGACCTGGGTACGTCGTCCGTTGCTTCGTCGTCGTTCTCGGAGTTGGGGAACGCTCTCGGGATTTCGTCGGCAAGCATGACGGGGGCCGTTTCGTACAGTGGTCGTCGTGATCACGATGTTCCACGGGGTTTCCTTTCGAGTGCGTTGGTTTCGTTTCAAACTGTTCCTTCCCTTGAAAACTCATTCCCCTTTCTGCCGGTTTAGCAGTGAATCCTTCAACACCTCTAGAAACTGGTTTCGGGAGCTTCGGCCTTGGGATTTCAGATCGGATGTCGCGCCCCACACCTTCGTCATCGTCGGCCAGCGTCTTTGGCCACGTCCCTCATCGTTCCACTCTTTCATCGACCCCTGGTCCGCGCCCTCCGAGCAAGTCGCCGCCCCCACTACCACCATCCTAAATTTCGTTTGAACATCACATTTTCTGCCCGAACTCCTCAGTAGCGGCTGAGTTGAGCAGGGCCCGATAAAAATCCGCTTCGATTTTCCGCGCTATGTCCGTTGTCGTCTGTTCAATATCGCTGTCGCGCCCATTGGCGCCCTAATATCTTCTTGTTGCGCCTGTTGGCGCCGAATTTTCTTGATTGTCATCGGTATTTCTTGTCCTCCTCGTCGTTACTTTGTCGTAGCATAGATATTCTCGAAATCGAGAAGCGAGTTGAGCCTATAACGCGTGAATCTGCGCCAGCAGCGAACAATGCTGAGAAAACATTCGGATTTTTCGAACTCGTCCATTTGGCGTATTATCGCGGTCACGTGAAATCCACGTGTCCTGACACGTCGCGAGGGATTCATTCGTGGTAAGTCGAATTTCCGAATATTTCCTGATGAACAGTAATCGGTTTCCCCGTTGCTGAATTGCAGTTTCCGCTGCTCTCGTAAACCTTTGTGGATCCGATACCTCCAAATTGTTGCGCGAAACCAATTTTCGTTCGCAGGCGTGGTGACCGATTTGGCCTCCTTTGGCTATCTGGTGAGCTGCCCTCGCATTTTTCATGAAACAATCCTTCCCCTCCTTGGCACGGTGTCCAATCCGTTTGTGTGAAAGGTTCCAAATCCGAACTTCTAACTCCGTTCACGGGCGAGACGGCTCTGAAGTGTTTCAATATCACGGGTCGGCTTTGGGAATGGTTCAAGGTGGTTTGATTCACGAGTAGTGAGGTTACAGTTGAGGGGTAGACATGATAGAGGGAAATTGTCCGGGTATCGAGGTTCTTCGGTTCGGAATGTCTATTTCTTCTTTGCCTGATGGCGACTCGGTCGATTTCTCTGGTGCTGTTTCTGTCAAGGAGTGTGGTGGTCGAAAATCGACAAATCTTTATTTCCGGGATGGTCTTCGGTCCCAACCGAATCCGTCCCGAGTTGCAAATTTTTGTATGCTGACGTGCGCGTTTTCTCTCTCGTCTATTTGTGTGTCCGAGGCCGAGTGATCCGTTCGATGACGGGATCATTTTCCGTTTTGCCGAGTGCTTTCCAAAAGTTGACCGAGACCTTAATCGGGGCGCGGTATCATGGCATCCTCCGCTAGGCAAAACCCGTCTCGTCGATTCCCGAGGTGAAGAAGGGCATTGTTTCGGCAACATTCTCCGGGTGAGGGGGTTTCCTCCGCGTCGGCACCGTGATCTGCTTGCCGGTATTCGGGCATGTAAGCGTAAGCTCCTGGCTGCCGTCCGATCGGTCCTTCGTGTGGCACTCCGTGAACCGGAAGAAGGGTCGCCCCATCAAGATGTCGAACGGCGCTCCATCCACTATGTGGACTTGGATCAAAAGGTCGATGTCGCCGACCGAGAACTTCAAGTTTTCGACGACGCCAGCGGTAACCGTCTGATTCGAGTCGGCCGATTCCATTGTGAGGGTTTTCTCAGGCGAGAACGTAACTCCGAGTTCCTGCCATATATTTTGGTTCATGGCAACGATTTCGGACCCCTGATCCAGGGTGCAGGTGACCGTCATGGAGTCGTTTACGAGAATGTCGAGAACTCGGAGAGAGTCGATGGGCGAAGCGGTTAAGAGATGGGTGCTGACGGCGTGTCCCTTGTCGTAGCAGTTCATCACCATCGCCTCCTCCTCGGGTTGCCCTTCCTCGACTTCGAACAATGATGTTTCAACCGTGGGAATTCGTTTCATGATGGTGCCTTCGCGATAATGTTTTCGAACTTCCGGTGATATCACCAACAATTCTCGGCCCGAAATCGTGATTTGGGCATCAAGGGACCTCTTTATGACCGCTTTGACCATCGCCGGATCCTCCATTTGAGACTGATATTTAAACGCTGGTGGTAGGTGCGATTTCGGGGGCGTGGATGCTGGCGCAGGCACCTCAGGAACCTTGGAAGTACTGGCCTCAGGCGCCGAATCCCTTCCTGGCCCTGGTTTGGGGCCCGATTTCGCCGGCGAACATTTCATCACCACTACTTCGGGAACTTCCACCGCCTTTTTCTTTCCCCTTTCGAGCATGACCCGAACGTCCGGATCATTTTCCTTGTCGGCGTGTTCAATGGGGATTTTTCCGAAAGCGAGCGTTTGGACGGGGGCGCAGCTGGTAAAAGTCATGGAATTGACAGCATGGGGGGGAGTTTCGCGTTCGAATGATTGGTTCGCCGGCGGGCGAGACTGCTGCTGAGGCGGCCGTTGGTACTGCTGGGCGTTCTCTGCCAGCCACCGATCAATCCTCTCGGCTAGATTGCGTCCTTGGATCATTCGAGGAATGAACCATCCGTTGGAGAGAATGATCTTTCCGTCCTGGTTGCGGAAGCATTTTCCCTGACCGATGTAGTCGAGGGCGAGGGTACATTCACGAACGAAATGGCCTGGCGCCGAACAAAATCCACAAAGTCCCGGGGTGAACATCTCTCCGCCGGGGACCTGATCTCTGATCCGCCATCGTTGTCTTAGCGGGTACGTGTTCCGAAATTCTGGACCGGGCTCATCAAAGTTCGGGGGCGGGGGCATCATTTCCATGATTGTAGCCTGATAAACCCGGTACATTCCTCTCGGAGGAGGCTGGTCATGACTGATGGAATAATGGGGTAGCGGCTCTTCCACCGCTTGGTGCAATGACTGTATTTGAACCGTCAACTGGTGATGTATTGAGGTGACTTTGGCCATCGCGGCATTGAGATCGATCATCTGCCTTTTGATCGCTGCAGTCTCGTCGCCGATCTCCGGGATAGCAGGGCCGTCCAAAATAAAGTTCGCCGCCGCTGTAAAATCCGCAATGTCGTAGGCATCGTCGGGTGGATGCTGCGGCTGCAGGATTTGAAGCCGGCGATAAACGCGATTCCTGAAGCGCTCCTCCACGCCTTGTGGGTAGCATTTCCTCTCCTCGACCTTCGTGAGCTTTCCTGATCCGATCAGATGTACAGTGATCGTTTTGAACCTTCGGTGGTAGTCGGCGAAATTGTCCTTCGTTTTAATGTGGGTGGCTGACTGCTCCTTGAGGACGTTGTCGAGATCCTTCATGGTAAATGTCTTCTTCCCATCCAATCCCGGGTATAATGCTGCAATGCAGGTTTTGAAACCTACCCAGGTCGTCACATTGTTTGTCTTCGTTCCCCGCCAAAGCACTTCTGTTTCCCTCGAAACATATCGCATGGCGAGGTTGACTTTGTCAGTGGAAGTGGTCCTTTCCATGGACTCTGCCAGTTCCTCAATGTCCTCCCAATAGCGGTGCAAGCTAAGAGCTTCGCCATCGAACAACGGTGCTCCTTTAGTTCCGCAGGCAGGTAACATATCGTCCGCGAGCGAAGGGATGATGGTAGATGTTTCACTGGTGGGCGAAGGTGCGATGATGGGTGTTTCGTTGGTGAGCGAAGATCCATTCGGGGATAAATCCGATGAAGGAGGCATGGGAGTGGAAGTTTCGAGTGATGAAGAGTCGTTGGTCGGCAACGAAGTGGAAGGTTTCTCCGGTGATGACTCCTGGGATGCGAGGGGTGGAGAGTAAAATGGGGATGGAGGTAGAACTATAATTCTTCGGGTCAACGGCAAAATTTTGGGCAACGGGAATCTCCAGGAATAAATTTCGGTGGGTCTCGGGTGGGGTGTCTCTCTTCTCTCTATCGTTCCTCGGCGGCACGCTCTGCTGCTAGCGTCTGCCTTTCTCGGAAAACCACGGTAAAAACCCCCTCGCGGTGGGCTCCAGTTGTGATAAGGACCGCGACGCTACGACGTGAACTGGGGGTGGTGCTCAGGAAGTAGACTTGTCCGGCCTCTAGGGGGTTTGTTGTGAGATTCCGAGGAGGGGGACGTTTGTCGATGCAGAGGTGGTGCGGCACGTCCGTAGGGTCCTGTGTGTGTTAGCAAAAATGGGGGAACTGCGAAATATACCTCCTCGCCGGCGAACGAAGTTCGTGAACTGGTCTCTTCAAACTATCTCCAAAGCTTCGCGCCTTCCTCCTACAATCGATGGTCACGTGACCGAGTCGTCGAATCCTTCCAAGTGGTTGATTTGTTGGTGAACTTCACGTCAATAGAGCTTCGGTGGCGAACTGCTCAAGGTGTAAGGGGTTCCAATAGTTCGGTCATGGGCGATGTGTTGTGGATATCCTCGAAGTGTTGTTCCCGCTGCTGGTCGATGCAGGAAGGTGTGCGAAGTTTGTGGGCGAGGTATGTGAGCGCGCGCTTAGGTGACTTAAGCTGCAAGAGGGGAACGAGAGTAGTGTCCTAAGACGAAGGTGGCGAAAGGGTGTGATCAATTCTCGAATTGTGGGGTATAAGAACACTGGGTACAAGTGGGAGGGATCTGAGCCCGAGTATGTGATGTCCTAAGTACGCTAAATCGTCCACCTTTTATACCTTTCCCCCCATCAGCCTCGTGTTCAGGTGAAACACTCGCTTCAAGGTTGAGGCGTGGACCTGTGGGATATTATCGCCCAAAACGCTCCAAGGTGCTCTCTCGTTCGCGAAATATTGTGTCGTTCGCCGTCGAGAGACTCTTGAAAGCCAGATTTAGGACTTTTGTCCCGCGATGTGTCGGAATGTCGGCTTTAAACCCTAATTGAGTACCGAGCTGCCCGACCGCTGAGGAGCAAGGCTCGCCCATGGTCGGTGCGCTGCTGGTCGTTGAAATAGCTTGGGAGGTGTAATGCTGAGGTTCGTAGTCTGGATGCCATTGTTTTAAGGAGTGGAAGCCCATGCGATGGTGTGTAGGCGCAGGGTGAAGGCGTACAGTAGCCCTTCGTTGGCCGGCGAGGCTCGCTCCAAAGGTCCAAACAGCAATTGGTGGGTCCATTCGATATTGTAGTGATAAAAGGCAATTATTGAAGCACTCCTGAGGTACAGGGGGCGTCGTCGTTCGTCGTCGAAGCCATGTAGGTATCGTGTATTTCGTGTGTGGTGTCGTTCATCGCCGGTGGGTGTCGTTCCGGAAGCGGAAACCAAGTTGCCAAATAAGGTGTTCATCCATAATGAGTGTTTGTTGCCGTTGAGCTGAGCAGCCGTGGAACGAGAGGGCATGCGCAGAGCGCATACAGCCCTCACACCGTCCATGATCAACACGATTAATGCATGGGAGCGAGCTGATCTTCAGCGTCCTGATTCGGTCATCAAGGCTGCACGAGCGGCCAAGGTTATTGACGACGCGAATCAAGGGGGTGCATTTGCTGCAGCTCACCTCACTCATCGCTCTCGCCACTCGGACTCCTCGCACTCACACTCGCGTTCTTCAGCCGGTAAAGAATTTGATTGGACTAATACCAAGAATTGCACAGAGCCATAGCAGTAAAATATAGACAAAAACAGGTGGCGCTAGCCACCTGGCCAATTGTCTAAAGTACTGGAGTCAGCCACCCCCTGGCTAGGTGCAGAGGTGCCTTCTCCTGGCGCCTGCGGCGGAAATTTCGGTTATTTTCCGGCCCCGGAAACCCCTTTATTTGGCCTTTATTTGCCTCCCCGGTATCCAGCCAAAAGTGTTGCATCAGCAGCATCATTGGCCCAAATCACAATTGTCATCAATCTGCCTTGCAATTGGCCCACCGCGACCCCTGCTCGCCGTCCTTCCTTCCCGCCCGCCGCCATCGTTACCGCCCGCTCCTCGTTACCGCCCGCTCCTCGCGTTCCCCGCGCCGCCGGCCTCCCGCTGCCCGCCCCCAGCCTCGCACTAACCGCCCCATGCCCAACTCACCAATAGCTGGCATCGAATTGCCATCAATCTGCCTTGGCCCACCGCGCCCACTCGCTGCCCTTCCTTCCCGCCCGCTCCTCGCATTCCCCGCGCCTCCGGCCTCCCGTTGGCCGCCCCCAGCCTCGCACCAACCGCCCCGTGACCGCCCCGCCCGCCTCGCGCGTCGCTGCGCTCCCTGACTGTCCAGCGGCTCGCCGTTTTTTTTTTCAGCCCACGTCTCATCCTTCCACCACTGGGATCAGTATTCGCGCTGCATCTCCTGTTTTTCAGGTGATACGTACCCCGCGCGTGTCAATTCTTCCGACTCGGGTACATTTACTCCTCGTCGACTCTTTGTTGCCCAGTTATCTGTCCCAACAAGTTTCATACAATACTACATAGTCGATTTTACGAATGTAGCCTTGAATTTTCTAAAAACAATTTTTTTTATTAAAAGAAACACCACGTTGGAGAGTATCGAAGAAAAAACAAAAACACGAATGTCTACACCGAAGAAACAACAAGTTGAAGTACCGACGAAAAAACACAAATGTTGATACCAAAGAAACAAAGAAACAGTATCGACGGCAAGGAGATAAGCTAACCGCCAGCACGACAGCTTAACCCACTTTGCCTTTCCCTTTCTTGCCTTTGGGCGCAGGCACGGCGTTCTCCAATCCCTCCACCACCCACACGACATCCTGTACGGCGCGGTCCCATTTCGCCCGCTCTTCGCCATTCCAGACCGCGCCCTCACCGCCGCCGAGCGCCTGCTTCGAAGCACCCCAAAAATAGAGGCTCGCGACCAGACTCGCACACCCGTTCTGCCCAGGGAACCAAAGCGTGTCCCATTCATCCCCGTAACTTCCCCCAACTACCCACTGCCCGTCCGTCCCGCGTTTCCGCCATGTTGGTTGAAGGGAGTCCCACCACGCCGTCCATCGCTTCGCATAATCTCCCAAATCAGTGATCCCTGCGTCGTAATTCCCCTTCGCTCGAAGTCCGCGTCCGGCCCTGATCCAAGCCTGAACTTCCGCCGGGCGCTTCGCGGTCGACAAGCCTGCGCGAAGGTTTCCCTCCGAGCCATACTTGCATTCCAGTCGCATGAGCATAGTCAGCAGCGACTGGAAGTGGCATCCGAGGTCGACCGCGGACAGCACCCTCACGATGTCGCGCAGCCACGGCGGACACTCTGCGGGGACTTCGACCCCGTTCGGGGTGGCGGTCGTGCCTTGCCTCACAACTGGAATGTGTGCAAGGAATGCGGCCGCGGAAGCGGAAGGAGTCGGCGCCCCGACAGACCCCACCGAGGTCGTCGATGTTGCAGCGGGTGCGGTGGATGTCGCGGTGGGCGCAGGCGCGGCGTTCGCGGTGTCGGGCGCAGAGGCCGCCGATGTCGCAGCGGGCGTGGCGTTGGGCGCGGTAGATGTCGCGGTGGATGTCGCAGCGGGCGTGGCGTTCCCAGTGGGCGTGGTGTTGGGTGCGGTAGATGTCGCGGTGGATGTCGCGGTGGGCGCAGGCGCGGTGTCCGCAGTGGCGGGCGCAGAGGCCGCCGATGTCGCAGCGAGCGTGGTGTTCGCAGTGGGCGCGGTATTGGGCGCGGTGGATGTCGCGGTGGGCGCAGGCGCGGTGTCCGCAGTGGCGGGCGCAGAGGCCGCCGATGTCGCAGTGGGCGTGGGCTCGGCCACAGCTGCGGCCAGACGGCGGGACTTCCTGGTGGGCGAGACGACTTGTTCTTCGCCGTCCCTCCTTCCACGCTTAGCTCCCCCCGGCGTAGCATCCTCGTCGCCTTCTTCCTCCCCCCGTTTACGCTTCTTCGGCGTCGACTTCCCCCCCGCCCCTTTGCCACCCTTGGTATTCTCCGCCGTCTGCTCGTCGGGTTCGCTCACCTTGCGCTTGCGCTTCTGTGGCGCCGACTTCCCACCCGCGTCTTTGACTTTCACTGCCGCCTTTCCTCCTTCTCCCCGCTTCGCCGTCGACCCATTCTCTTTCGTGGCAACGGCAGCCTTCGCCGCCTTCGCCTTCGCCGCTTTCGCCTCCTTCGCGGAAGACTTCTTCGCCCGCTTTCGCGCCGGCGCTTCATCCTCCGATTCAGAGGAGTCGGAGTCGGAGCTCGAGTCCGACGCATTTGAGTCATCTGAGTCGTCGTCGTTATTCGGGTCGGGCGAGATCGTAAATTTGGCCCCTTCAAGCCCGAAACCAGCGGGCAAGGCTGCGTCCTCCATCTCTTGTTTCGCTGGGAGGTCACGGTCATCAGTTTCATGTCATTACTTGTGAAAAATATGACTTACTGAAGGCGCTCCCCAGGTATTCTTTCATCAGGCTCAGAACGCCGTTGAACCGTTCTTTCGCCCAGTGCGGGAAGTGCGAGCTGACAGCAGAACGATTCCGGCCATACGATATGCTGCGAATACCGTCAATTAACCTCTAAAAGTCCGATAAATGAATGCTCACTGAATTGTGCGCAAGTCGCCTCCGTATTTCGGTATGGGGCCACCCAGAATAAGAACTGCATGTAATCCCGTGCGCTCGTGGATACCCTGCAGAATGGGCGAAACGAAGGTCCCAAGATTTTCGATACATCTGACGAAGAAACGCGAAGTCAGTTTTCGGCGGTACTATCCCGGACTCAGTGAGACATACCTATGGCGATCTACTGGATTTTTGGACGGAATTTCATTCAAGGCTTCCTCGTACTCGACCCGCCGCGTTGCCGCCTCGGCCTTCGCCCGCGTCGCATAGCCAGCTTGTACTTCCTTGGACAACTCCGCGAAGACTTGCCGCGCGATAAGGGCGCGGAAGGGTGCGTTGGGTTCCCCTGTAGGGACGCTGCTTCCGGCTCCCGCCTGCTTCGCCCACTCTGCTTGCACCACTGGAGCCACGCGTGTAAAGTAATCTTCGTGCATCATTTGTTGATATGCCTGCAGAGCTTTAGGAGGAGAAGTGAAGCCAGAGAGTTTCGCCAAGAGGATAGCCCAAGGGTCTTTTTTGGAATTGATTCTCGTTCGAGTATGGCGCCGCAGACGCTTGACTCGGTACTTCAGCCATCGGCGGATGCGCTGGTCGGTGGCGTGAGTCACGATGTCACACTGTGCTCGGCATCACTCACGTCGTCCAAAACGGCAATTCTCGCTTGGCGTCGCGCCTCCTCCTCCTCGCTTAGCTTCTCAGGCTCCGGCAGCTCAGCGGCGGGGGTCGAAAGGCGGGAGAGGTAGGTTGGGTTCCTCGTGGTCCGCCAAGCGCCAGTCAATCCTCGCGTGGAATTCGCGGCACACTTGTTTGAAATGGTCCCGTTCAAACCGCCACCCACGTTCCATGGCATCAGCATACGGCTCAATGTGTGGATCGAGGATGCCTTCGCGCGCTCCTTCTGCCCACAGGCGCAAGTTCCGGCGGTTTTCTTTGGCGATGCGCTGTTTTTTCTTCGTCATTCTGTCGCCCCACCGTAAGCTAAGAAATCTAATATCATTGGCGCGCTCTTACCTGGTAGGATTCTATTCACGATTCTCTTTTTCGCTCTGGGGTAGCAGTGGTGGGGTGGAGTACGAGATCTGGACCCTTTTCTCTGACCGCGTGATGTCTTGCTCCCCAACCGCTTTCGTGTTTCTGTCCGGATTCCCCCATGCATCACATCTTTTTCCCTGCCGACGGGACGATCTTGTACCTCGCGGAGTTCCAATTCTGAATATAAAAGCAGCCCCAACACGACTCGCTTATTCTCCATTCCTACTCTCTCTCTACCACCATGACCAACCTGCCTCAAACCGCTCCCTCTGCCTACCCCCAGTATGCTGCGGGAGCGCCTGTGTCTCCCCAGTTTTGTAAGTACCCAAACTCCCCGCTCCGCTCTCCCTTTCTGAATATTGTCAGCCGTTCCCTCTCAAGCGGCGCCTGCCCCTGGCGATCAGGGTCAGGCGTGGCACCTCTTGAGCCAAGCCGCGACCGCCATGGCCGCAGCCACGCAAGCTCCCGCCCCCATGCAAGCTCCTGCCGCCACCGCCGCCGCCGCCGTGCAAGTTCCAGCCGCCGCTCCCGGTATGCATGCACAGTTTCTTCTTCTTTACTGTTACTAACACGCATTATTAACCTAGCCGCACCCGCCGCGGGCGGTGGCCTTCGTATGAACGGCCCCTGGGTCGCCGGCCAGATTTATGGCGTAGTTTCCTGCGGCCCCGCTCACCCCTGTCCCCGACAACGCCGAGAAGTGGTACGCGATCACCAAGGGCCGCTACGTCGGGGTTACCAACAGCGCTGCCATCGCCGATGGCGCGGTCAGCCGCGTCTCGCACTCTCTCCGCACCGGATACTCCAGCCAGAGCGAGGCAATCGAAGCGTTCAATGACGCCCTCGCCATGCCGCACCTGGGTCTCGTCGCGGTCGTCAACTAAATTTGTAAGTTACACTTTCCCTTTCTCCCTTCCTGCCGCAGCTCATATTATTATTTCCAGTCTCACGCTCTTGAGGCTCCCTTTTAATTTTTTTTTTCGCGTAGCCCCGCTCCTCGGGTTATGTGCCTCGTGTTCGCAGCCTGGGCTCCAGTGGGCTTGCGTCGAGTTGTTACCACTTCTATACATTGAATCAATCGTTTGCCGTTCTCCTCTGAGCCTGACTGCATGTGAAATTTCGGAACTCTCCACGCATTTGGTCATTTCAGCTTCCGTACATCAACGTCACTCGGAAAAAATAGGCCGGATTAGCGATCATGAAGCAGTGCCGAGGGCGGTGCGGTCATTCTATCAATCAAGAATCTCATCAGTCATCTCGCCAATCTAACTCGCCATGGGTACCCTCCTCTTCCTCCCACGACGCCTGCCCTCACCACATGCACATCTTTCTCGATCTCATGTTTCTCTGTCTGCTGACCGTGTGTTTCCAACCCTTGCCCCATGGGCAAGACTCTCCTTATCGGAATCACTTCTTACCATCCCATCATCAATCCCGCCGCTTATTCCTCTTCGTGGTCTCGTTCGCCCTCCATGTCTGACCCCCCCGACTATGAAAATGACGACCTCGCCGACCTTATAGCCAGCTTATCGGACCTGGATCTTGCGTCCCTGCAGCAGAGCCCGCCGCCGATGCCTCCGCGCACGCCTCCTCCGCGCACGCCTTCGCCTCGCCAAAACTACTCCGGTTTCCAACCCACTTGTTTATCAATATGAATCGCCAACAAAATCGGGCCGCACATCTGATTGGTGAGCCTCTCTTGATTTCGCTTGCTATAATTCCTCCTTTAATATTCTATGGTTCTTATGATTTCAAGGTCTGAAGCAGCCCATCATACTCAGGGAGTCGCCGGCGCCACTGTCCACCGCATGTTCAAATCCCGCAAGGCGCCCCGGCCCAAGCTCAAGGCCTACGTCGTTTTTTATGGCCGCATTCCTGGTACATATGCGCAATGGTACCTGTTTCAACACTCCCTTTTGGACGTATATACTCATCATTCACAGGTCTGGTCCCTGACGGCGCGGCTTGTCCAGGGTAACCGGAGTATCGGGATCTCTTTACCAGGGCTATCAGACACCGGACGAGGCACGTTCTGCTTTCCAATATGCCCTAACCCGCGGCTGGACTGGTCAACGCCCCTTCGCCGAC
>JARKIA010000692.1:12500-15000 GCA_029289565.1 Mycena galericulata
GTCACTACGGCTGACTAGCTAACTAACTAACCCTATCAGACCCACTAACTAGTGGCTGACTTGATTAGTTAGTTAGTTAGCGTTAGGATTAGTGCTGACACTACAGTTAACCCTAGCGGCTGACTAGCTAACTAACTAACCCTATCAGACCCACTAACTAGTGGCTGACTTGATTAGTTAGTTAGTTAGCGTTAGGATTAGTGCTGACACTACAGTTAACCCTAGTGGCTGACTAGCTAACTAACTAACCCTATCAGACCCACTGACTAGTGGCTGACTTGATTAGTTAGTTAGTTATACTCAGTAAAGAGTAGCCAAGAAAAAATTCGAAAAAATCCTCAAATTTTCTTTCTCCTCCACCCCAACTTCTCTCCAACCCCACCCTGAAATCCCCCTTTCCCTTCCACTCTCCCTAGCCCCAAGTCTAATGCCTGCTTTCGCAAGCCTTAGACCTGAAGCTAAGAAGGCTTCAGAGCCAGGTCCTTGAAAACCCGAGTCCCCGGAAAGATTAGTAGGGACTTCTAAGGCCGCACCCCTACAAGTCACATTTAAGCAACCTATAAGCGCACTTTACGCTGAGCGTAGTCCAAGGGAAGACTACACCCAGGGAATCTAACCCAGCTCACTTGCCAATCTAATGAGCGCAAGTCTAATGAACACTTTTTTGCCCCAGTCAGTACCCCAATCTAATGACCCAGGATGCCAATAAACGCAAGTCAGTATCCCAATCTAATGCCCCAGTCAGCATCCTTATGAACCCTTCACTCCCCTATAGTAGGAAACCCGAGTTTTTTGGGTCAGACCCCACCAAAATGCCAAAAACGGTGAGAAACCCTGCCCACAAAGGCGCGACCGAAATTTTTTCACGTTCCCACCCTCAAAAAAGAAAAATAGAAATAAAAAACCACAGCACCCAGGATTCCCGCGTGGTCCCCCACCGTGGTACTAACTAGGCGGCACTCTGGTTAACTGCGCAGATCGGACGGGATGCGGTGCTTTCAAAGTCCTATGGCCGTGGATACCAGTACAGTTCAAATGCTCCTTTTGTTACCATCTCAATGCCCTTGTTTCAAAATCTAATGACCCAGCCCCAAATCTAATGGTCGCATTTTTTCACTAACACCAACTCTAATGGCCGCATTTTTTGACCAATCTAATGGCCCAGACTCCAAGTCAGTTGCCCATCTAATGACTTGGCCAGTCTATTACCAAGTCAGTATCCCAATGAACGCATTTTTGCCATTCTGATAACTCTCAAAATGAACGCATTTTTGCCAATCTAATGACTCAGTACTCCAGTGAACGCATTTTTGCCTAGTCAGTCAGTTCCCAGTCTAATCCCTCAGTTGACTACTCCAAGAGTCAGTACTCCATTGTACACATTTTTTTTGCCAAGTCAGTCAGTTCCCAATCCCTCAGTTGACTACTCCAAGAGTCAGTACTCCAGTGAACGCATTTTTGCCTAGTCAGTCAGTTCCCAATCCCTCAGTTGACTACTCCAAGAGTCAGTACTCCAAGTCAGTCAGTTGGGTTCCCAGTCTAATCCCTCAGTTGACTACTCCAAGAGTCAGTACTCCATTGTACACATTTTTTTTGCCAAGTCAGTCAGTTCCCAATCCCTCAGTTGACTACTCCAAGAGTCAGTACTCCAATGAACGCATTTTTGCCAATCTAATGACTCAGTTACCCAAGTCAGTACTCAATCTAATGCCCCAGCATCCAAATGAACACATTTTTCGCAAATCTAATGCCCAGCTGTCCACTAACCAAGTCAGTGTCCTATTGAAGCACAATCTAATGACCCAGTCTCCAAGTCAGTACTCCAATGAACGCTTTTTTGCCCAATCTAATGACTTGGTGACCAAGTCAGTTCTATTACCCGAGTCAGTATCCCAATCAACGCATTTTTGCCAATCTAATGACTCAGTTACCCAAGTCAGTATCCCATTGAACACATTTTTGCCAATCTAATGACCCAGTCTTCAAGTCAGTTCCCAATCTAATCCCCAAGTCAGTATCCCAATGAATGCATTTTTGCCAATCTAATGACCCTATACCCAAGTCACTATTCCAATGAACGCATTTTTGCCAATCTAATGACCCAGTCCTCCAAGTCAGTATCCCATTGAGCGCATTTTTGCCAAGTCTAATGACTTGTTCACCAAGTCAGTTCCCAATCTAATGAGTTGGCCAGTCCAGTACCCAAGTCAGTATCCCACTGAACGCATTTTTGCCAATCTAATGACTTGGCCAGTCTAATATCCACATTTTTGCCAAGTCTAATGACTTGTTGACCAAGTCAGTTCTCAATCTAATGAATTTTCCCCAATCTAACACCCTATTGAACGCATTTTTGCCAATCTAATGACTCAGATCCCAATCTAATGCCCAGAATCCCCAAGTCAGTATCCAAATGAACGCATTTTTCGCAAATCTAATGTCCCAATACCCAAGTCAGTTCTCAATCTAATGGCCCAATACCCAAGTCAATACACCAATG